>ARYC01021674.1:0-17660 GCA_000711775.1 Oxytricha trifallax
AGCCCAAACATTAAAATTGTACGCCAATAATAATTAATTCTTAATCTAATTGTTCTTAACTCCAATAATCGCTTCTTAATTGATCTATGGGGTTTAGGTTCTCATCGCATCAAATATTTCAATTTCAATAAACTCAAAGTTCACTTCTCCTGTTTTGATAATAGAGGGAAGCTTAGACAAAAGAATCACTGACTTTAGCAATTTTTAGTCAATATTGAACTAGCACTTGTCGTTTATTGCCTATATAAACTTCTAAAAGTCAACCAAAAACAATTATCGTAAATAATAGAATTTTCTTCGAAGAAGATAAAGGTAAATAGTTCATAAATTAAGATTAAAAGTCAATCTCCATATGTGGGAAATATTGTAGTTTTTCCTTTTTCAAGTAGAAGTCTAGGATGCTTTAATACAGCATATTCGCATATGCATTATAATTATGGTTTAAAATTATAGTAGATCTTATAAGAGTGCTCATCACTAAAATACATTATGAATATCTTTTGTAATGCCTCTAGTGTAATTATTTGATCCTCTCTATCGTCAATCTGCACTCTATTTTCGTTTAATTTTGTGATTATTATACATAGAAATATTTTATAAAATTTTCATGAATTGTATAAAGGAAATTATTTAAAGTTTAGTTATAGTTTTCTTCTATAGTTCTTTACACCCAGATATCATAAATAAATAATCTTTATAAATTTATAGAGATAGGTTACCACAGCCTCCACAAAGAATTCGTGAGAATAAATTTAGTATATAGGCACTAAATTTTTCATAAGAACTCTGTTTGAAGTTACAACTTCTGATGGTGTCATGTTCTAGAGAATATATGGATCATGGAGGATATGAGCTTTGTCTTTTTTGAAGGGATTTGAATCTAAGAGTAAAAGTATGAAATTTTTGGCTTTCTCATTCATTCCATCTTTCCACTGGGGTTTCCACATGTTTGGTTTATTGATAATCTCATTTATGATGTCATCGTCACAGAAGCCAGTGAAGGGGTACTCTCCCATATAAAGCACAGAGAGAATCACTCCCAAATTCCACATTTCACCAGCCTACATCATTTGAATATCAGTCGAGGTTTCAATTTGTTCTGGAGAAAGGTACTCAGCAAAGTAGAATTGACGTTTGTGGAAGTTTTCAGGCTTAAAGTTAAGTAAATTACCAAAGTTAGTGACTTTTATCAATTATTAAAATTTATTGCCATTAGCAACTGATTAATTTGCTAGAGAATCAAAATTTGTCACCACTGCTCCGGGCTTGTCAAATAATATATTTGAAGGTTTGATATATGAATGCCACATGTTGTGGCTGTTAAGGATAGATAGGTACTGGGTTATTTATTTCGTAAAGCTTGAGAGTTAAAGTTCATTAAATCCCCTTTAGCTTAAAAATTAGGGTGGAAGGATTTTTCTAATATAATATATTAAATAATAATCATATAAGTTTACCCTTAAATTCTTCATAAAAGAGTTCTTCCTTCAACAAACCTAAAAATAATATAAACTCTAATTATTTTATTACTCTTAAACCAAATAAAAGTGCATCTTATCCTGAAAGATATGTCAAATTTTACATGCTCCCGGAATTAAATCCTAAAATATGTTTTTAATGTAAATTATAGACTTACGACAGCTTTTAAAATAAGTATTGTTGCTTAGTTTTCGAAGGAAAATAATTAACAATAATTTATAAACAAACTCTAATATCCCTCAATTAAGTCTCTTAATGAAATATATGATGTTTTACTCTACAGCTTTATACTTGAGAAAGTGAGCATAAGCCTTTTTCTGTTGTTTTCCATACTTAAGTTTTCTTATTTATTTCATTAAATAAAATTGTCACTGTAGTTTTGCCCTTCAATTTGTATGAATATGAAAGAGAAGAGATCCGACACTCATAAGCTCCAATAATTCAAAATTTTCAATTAGATACCTATTTCGATCAATCACATTGTCAGTAAGTATTGACTGTGATCTTCCAGCAGGGAGCATATCACCGATTCCGCCTAAAAACGAAGGCTTGTAGACATCAGAATTATTAAATCGACTTTCATCCCCAATTACAAACATTTTCCTTATAACTTATAGAAACTGCTCAGAATCCTTATTTTTATTCTCCTACATGGAAAACTTTAAACCTTAGCCAACTTAGTTGTCTTGATTAATAGTTTTTGCAATTTTGTGTATTTGAGCGTTATTATTAGAAAATTGATTAACATTTGCTTAGTATTAAATGCCATTCTCGTCATTCTAGTGAAGCTGATTTTGCTGACAATCTTCAACATTTTAAACACTGTTGATCTGTCTAAATTAATTGTTAGTTGACATTAAGTGAAGATGATTATTATGCTTGTCTATTTCCATTGGCATTTAATCCTGCATGGCTTTCATTTTTTAAGCTTTTTTTTGATCAGGTGTATTGAAAGGCATTATTTTTATTTCTTAGTTTTTATACAATAAATCAATTAAATATGATGAGTTGCTGTTCCTTTCAGCTTTATCGAAAGGCTATCCGGGTTTATCAAGGTAACCAATTAATTCTCTGTTTTTTTAGTTTGTCTCTCTCTGTCTATTAGAAGTCTCCTCTTGACATAGCTTCAAACCGGACTCCTTTTTTGATGAGGGACTTGTTGTCCTAACAATCCTATTTGTGGTAAAGCTCTTTACTTGGAAAGACTGCGTTCTTTTGTGTTTCATATTCATTACCTTATGCCACTCTAAATTATTTCGTATTTAAAATATGATCACATGAAGTTAAAACTTCTAGCTTATATGCTCTTAAAACTTACCATTAGACGAAGAAAATTTGATTTATTGACCTGGCTTTTCATAGTCAATTTCTTTGGGGTCTACAGTGCCATCGGTGCCATTAGTCTTGCACATAATAGAGCTACAAGCTGATTAAGTTGATCCCATATTAAATTTGTTTAAGATTGTATAATAAACTATTTAGCATTCCTGTTTATAAATTTAAAGACTTATTTGATGTAAAAATACAATCAATCATAACTTACTATATCCAATCTGATTAATCTAATTAAATTATTCGTCACTATCAACTTACTATTAATAACTCATAATTAAATAATTGAATTAAATCCACATGCAATATAAAAATTTCAATTTTTTTAATTTATTCGGAAAAAAAACAAGCTTTGTATTATTATTGCAGATATTAAACAACATTAACAGAAAATAGAATTTAATCGAGCTAATAATTGTTAAAAAAAAGTGAAATGTAATATAATTAATTAACTATAAAATTGATCAATAATATATTTGAAATGGTAGATTCTCAACCCTCAACAACCGCAGTGAACAAGCACTCCATCAAGCCCCCCCCCCCATTGAAAGTATAGTAGCTAGAAGGTGAAAGAGATCTTCGAAGGTTACGTGTATGATGGAGCCACTGGACAGGAATATTCCAATAGAGTTGCCGAAGCAATTGTGAAGGAAGATCAACAACATGCTAATAAGAATTTCAAATTACAAGCCATTGCTATGGTTCTCAATAAAGAAACTACTGGCTTCCAGTTGAGTGCATCTTTCTACTGAGACTCCACTCAGGATGGCAACATCAATAAGAAGTTCGACAACTATGACACATTTTATGTAATTATTATCACACTATTCGGTATTTCAAGAAATTGATAGGAAACTCTGACAAGCATATTTAAAGATATACATAATTTTCAGCTAAAATGATTCATTAAATTAAAAATATTGTAGGAATACATTTGATTTGATAAATAATTAAATAAATTAAATTAATTTATATTTAATTAGTGGTAGTTTACTTTCTGGAAACCTTTACAAAATGGTACTCGTTCGATAGAGAATTAAAAATTAGCTGGATTTTATTATTGGCAATACCCCTCTATAGCATCCCTGAAGCGAGATAACACGATTAATTTTGGGTCATTTGTTTAGTTCATTATAATGCCAAAATTAAAGCCAAGTTATCTCGCTCTTGGGATGCGATAAAGGGATACCGCCAATAGTAAAGTCCAGCTAATTTTTAATTCTCTATCAAACAAGTACCATATTGTCTAGCTTTCCAGAAAGTTAACTGCCACGAATTTAATTTATTATATTATTTTAAATTATTTTTCCCAAATCAAATGTATTCCTACAATAATTGGGGTATAAAAATATAAATTTTTTTAAATAATTTTAATGTGATTATTTGCGCAACTAATTATTAAAATAAATTCTACATATCATCTAATATATTCATAGTTATAATTGACACTTTCATTATATTTCACACAATAACTTTTACTTCCAAGTCATTTACTTTATCCTTCCTGCTTTCTTAGCTCTCTACTTTACTATATATTTTGCTCTCTGTTACCACATAATCTAATGTCTTGTCAGTGTGTTCAGGTTAGTACTATTAAATGTAAATTCTTTCCTCGTCTGTGCACCCATATTATTCACTGCAAATCTTCTGGCATTCAAACGACACTCCAATAGTCAGTATTTGTAATTTTTCCTGATTCATTAATTTGTCTGTGGTTCAATCATAGTAACCTCCTTCATAGCCCAATCTAGAACAGTATTTATCAAATCCAATCAACGGCATTAACGAGATGTCAGGCTAAACTAATTATTTGTCGTCTGAAGGTTCCTTTATTTTGTAGAGGTCTCTAGTGACTAATTCATCATCAGGCTTCCATTCTCTGAATATAAGTGGTTCATGCTGCTACTCTCCTATAGGCAGACATATTCTGTATTTACCAAGCTAGAACAGACGATTCATAATTGTTTTAATATCCAACTCAAATTCCAAAGGCCAATATCCAGCTGCAGTTAGTTTTTTATGTTCCGAGTCATTAATTTAAAATTCATGCTCTTCTAGTTGTTAAGCTCTATTCACTGAATAATTGTGCCTGATAAGGTGACTTTCATGATGATTAATTAGATTTTCGATGTGTTTGCAATATTATTTTATATAGAATTCATTAATCAGCAATTCTCTGTTTTATTACATAAAAGTTTTCCTCCTGTCCCTAAGTAAAACTCGCAGTTTCTTCTTGACTTCTGATTTAGCGAAAGTTTATGTTGCTAAGAGTCCTCTTTCCATTATTAAATAACTTCTTATAATTCAAATATATAATAATTTTGGGAAATCCTTATGATTTTTCGTCATCCAGTTATCTTTTACCAAAGTTCTTATGCCTGTATAAATAAAATGGATTCACTCAAAATACACTAATTTTATATTTAAAAAATAATGGTTTTTATTCACAAACTAGGAGCTTATTTCATTTGCAAAACATTTTGATTAGTTTCAAATTACAATTCTGAATTAGTTTTAATTTTCTAGTAGTCTTTCAAGTGAGCTATCTAAACCTAAATTACTTAAAAAAATTTTTTAATTTAAAATATTTTATTTTAGTAAGCTTAGAATGCAATTTTTTCTTCCATGTTTTTGGCAAAGTGCTACCCTACCATCAGCCAATCTAAATTTATCAAAATAAATGAAGAAGTTCTTTTTAATAAAACTCATTAAACTTTCATAATATTCATAATTAATTTTGCTTATTTTATGCATTAAATCTAGTGTACCAAGCTTTCCATCTTTTTCAAATGCTAAGAATAATAGATTTTCCATTTATACTATATTCTTTTGGTTTTCATCTCCTCCTAGAGTCTGCAACATATTTGCTGAATAATCTAATGACTAGATGAAGTAATTGTAATATCCAAATGTATATAAATTTTTGTTTAGATTACAAAACATTTATCCAACCCACCTATATTTATTAAAAAATTAGAATTCTTACATGCTAGCTAAGAATCCACCATATACCAATAAATTCCTTTAAGTTTTGTAAGTTCTGTACTTATATGTGCCATATTCCATTAAACTAAAGTCATTTATTTATCATGAATTATAGATTAAAATTATCGATAAGGTGATTAGTTCTATAAATCTTACTTGTACCATCCATAGTGGCAAACATCACTGACTTTTCTTGAAAATTTTCCAATAAAAGTTTCTTATCTTCTGTAAATTTTTATTTATAGAAGCATCTCTGGGATATCTAACCCTCAATTTACCCTATTTCAATCTCCAGTAATGTCAATGCACAAATTCAGACATTTTATTGGTAGATTATTATTAATTATAATTAAAATTAAATTTATTCATTATCAATTTAATCATTTAGATTTGTAATCCTTGAAAGCTGTGGTTATTTCATTTTCATCACCACTATCATCAACTTCGAAATTATCGTTGTTGTTTGACTTTTTTTCTCTTCAATATCACCATCACTCTTCTTACTTTTCTTCTTAGCCTTTTTGCTTAGAGTAATATTCACACTCTGTATTTCATCTTAATCTTGATCCTTTTTCTTAAGGATATAGTAGAAGCCAAAAATGCTATAAAAGCGACTACACTAAGTGTAATTGCAGGGTTATTCATGGATTCAGCAACCCAGGGAGACATGATTGACGATAGCCTAGCACTCACATTAGTTATTGCAAAAATGCCACCCTTCAAAAGCACTGGGAAATACTCGTTGTTAGCTTAATAAGCCCCAATGAAAGTCATTGCGCTAAAGAATCTCATTCCAAATATCATCAAAGTTATAATGTACTATACATCATCACTAGGAAAAGGATAAATCAGCATAATCACATAAAATACACTTGATGAAGCCTGCAAGAGAAGGTAGTTGACCGAGATCAATTTTCTGATTTCAAACTTATTTTACAGAAATCTGAGTGTTACACAACCTACAACATCAGATACACCAATCATTAAGGAAAGAGTCTAAATTCTGTTTACTGGTATAAACTTCATGTAAAATTCTATGAAATAATAAGAGTAGGAACTAACTGCCCAGAATAAACTTAGTATCAAGATATTTGGCAAAAGTTTCTAACGTCTGATCTAATTTATGAAGGAGAGTTGCTTCACTAGTTTGATTACTTTCTGTTTTGATTCTGGAGAGTTAGTTTATGAATAATAATCAGAATCATCTTCGTTGTTAATAGAGGTTTATTGCATGTCAAGTCTAAAATTATAATAGGCATTATTAAATAACTTCTATAATTATAATTTAGAGGGTCTTGAGCTCCTGTAAATTAACATTGGTTCTGTTAAACTTTGCTATTTAACTAATAGCTAAGAAAAATTTATCATATTCTTTCTTTTCATGTAGAAATTTAGGGCTTTCTGGGCAAAAAATCAAAACTATTAAAGCTGCAAAGGTCTTCACTGCAATCGTAAACCAAATAAGATTAGTCATGCTTTTGAAAAATGAAAAGTATATTCCTAAAATAATCATGCCTAGGGAATCAAAAAGCATACAAATCATTGAATAAGTGGATTAATTTTAATGAGTTGTTAGCTCTAAGCAATAGACATATGAAAGATTTCTTGGTGCTAAAGTGATTCCGAACAATAAAATAAAAGCGTAGAGTGCATTTAAATTTGGTGAATAAATGATTCCAATCATGAATACTGAGCCAAGTAATGTGCTTATAATTACGACATATTTTCTGACAAATTTATCTCCCAATCTCATTAGAAATACTGAACCGAGAAATTAGCCAATTAAAAGTGAAGAACCCAGCATGCTGATTTATGTAGAAGTTGCACAAAGTAAATCAAATTAAGTAATCCCAAAACTTTAGTCATTATATTTATCTAGTCTATATTTCTATCCACTCTGACAAGCCAATTGTTTATCACATGTCTCAAATAAGCCGCTTTTTGGCTTAAACAATAAAGTTTAGGGATCAACTCGAAAAAGCCATAACCATATATAAATACGCAAGATATACCGTAAATTAAACCCATTTGTATGCTCATAAAGATGTGAAATGGAGAGTTGCCGCCACGAGACCCTCCTGATTCGGATATACATTTATCTATGAAATGATCGTGCTAATCCATTGTATTTTGTAATATTTAATTAAATATATTAAATCGATTTTAAAAATATAATACTATATATTGATGTATATATATTTAAAGATTCTAATTTACCAAAGTGAAATAATAAAATTGAAATTTAATGGAAGAAGATAATGATCTATATGAAGATGTTGAAACTCAAGAAATTCAAATAATTGAAGATACAGACAACTATCAAGATGAAGGTGTGGTATCTCGAACAAATGATCTGGTAATTCCAATTAAAAAGCATCTATAGGACAAAATCGAATAATTAAAAGAGGAGGCAAGGAGATAGTAATTGAGAGACCGATCTTTTATTAATAAATGAGGTGCTTTAAATATTAATTATTCCCTCTTAATCTATTTGATTTATAAACCTACATATTTATTAATAAAATGAAAGACTACCATTCCATTGACTAGGAGTATTTAAGATTAAAACCTCGTTAAATCTTCTTAGCAAAGTAATAGAGGTAACTCCCTTTAAAAATAGAAGAACCACCAGCAAGCAATTGAAACTCTTAAATTTAATCAGTGAAAAGCCTAAAAGAGTCATTTTTCAGTCCAGCCAATTAAATACACTAAAATACTATTAAGTAGAGATAACAACAATCTCCACTAGTCTAGTTTATTTTCTGCCTGTGCCAAGTATATCCTCATATCAAACTTCTTCGTAATAAAAGTAGTAATTACAACAAATAACTAATGATGAATAAAAGATTCAGAATTTGTACTAAACATAAAATAAAAGTATTTTGGAGAGTTACAGTATAGCTAGGAATACTTATTGAAGAAGAACTTTATCGCTTAAAAAGTGTGGATGAAAGATGTGAGGAATTAACAATAACTTTTAAACTAGCAGGAATCATAGAAATATTCAATAAACATTGATAATTAATTGAGTAACCTAAATAGCATCTCAGCACACTCGATATTACTGAGTGATGCATCAAAGTTGGAAAATTAATAGCAGACTATTGATCATGAATATGCAAGTAAGATTTTAAAAGCAGGATAAGGCTGGAATAATCTTAAGTACAATGACTGTAAATTCTATCAATAATGCGATAAACAAATTTAAATTGGTTCTTTGATACTTATCAATTGAATAGTGATATTTTTAAATATAGATTCTATATTTATAAGTATTTCTTTGTCAATATTTAACTCTATATAAATTTTGACATTTGTAAAGCTTAAATTATATCGATGTATTCATTAAATAAAAACATTTAATTTAAGTTAGTTTAATTTCTGAGTAATTTGAAATTTACCTATTTTTATTAAATATGCATATAAAGCAAAAGAAAGATAAGAAAATCTTGACAATTGTGGATAATTTAAAACTTAACCAGACAACGAAGCGTAAAGTAGCACACACTATGCGAAGCAGTGTTAATGACAACAATTTACTATAAATGATAAATTAAAACACTGGAACTAGCTATTATGGAGAATAGAAAAGCAATAATCATAAGTTGCCAAAAATTAAAAGCAGAGATTTAGCTAAATAAATATAAGATATGAAGTTGAAAAAGATTGAGAAATTTACTAAAGCCTATGTGTAGGACTATACTATATTTAACTATAAAATTGATAGTGTTCTCAATGAAGCTTACGGATTTGTTAAGACTCATAATAGATGATTCATAGATATCATATTATGCAATATTAATTTCATTTTCAAGGATTTTATTCTTTATCTGATTATTACATTAATAATTAATTTTTAAGCTCATCACTCAACCAATCAGTCTGATTATAAACAGAGATGATAACAACTACGCTACAGGCAGTTTGTTCCTAGACACAGGTCTTAAAATCAGCGAGATCACTTCAAAATCCTTCGAGTATTACTAAATTATCCACCAAGTTAAGTCAATCCAATTTATGCTTTCAGACGGTACCAGAGGCTCCCAAAGTACCCCACTCGATCAGATTATTATCACAAATGCTAATGATCTTAAGTACACAAACTTCGCTTGCTACATGGATAATAACAAAGAGTTCCACAGTCTTAAGACTTAGTACAATGACATCACTAGTTCAGTCTACCTTATTATCAAATAAAATTGAAAATAATATCATTAAATATAGAATAAGGAACAATCAAGCAATACCGCAGTTGGTGGAGCTAATTTCCATGATGTGTTGAATGTGTTCTACGGTCAACTTAACAAAGACTTGAACATATGTGACCCTAAATCTTGGGAATATCAAGTAGGTGCTAGCAGCGTATTGCCAGACTTAAATTCCACTAGTCAGTCTGTAGTTTAATAAAAGTATTTTGTATTAATTCATTAGTTTTGAAGCACTCTGCAGGCATCTTGCCAAACATCGAAGTTAAGTAGAGAGTTATCGAAACTGACATCGTTAATGTAAAGTGGTCATGGAAACTTGACAAAGATGGCAAAACACCAAATGGATACAGAGTCCCATCTGAAGTACCAAATGATCTTATTGGCACTGATAAGCCAGATGCCGTTACTAAACTTGCTTCATTCCTCACTGTACAAGACAATCCACTATATTTGACATTTAATTGTTAAAAATATCATAATAGATCCATTCCAAGTGAACTTCAAGTACAGATCAGCTTCATATCCATCAAACGTTTTCTCAATCAAGGGAATGATCTTCGATCAATACTTGAGCTGGATCAATGTCCAAGCAAACACCATGCCAGGTGATGACTTCCAAGGCATCCTTGATCTCGATGAAAGAGCAAACAAAGACTTCTTCCTCAAGGATGGAGTTTACAGCATGTGGAGCAGAGATCAACCAACTCCAGTGGAAACTGGAACTCTGCCAGGAAGCAACATGTACGGAACTCATCCATTCTTCATGTATAAACATAAAGCAGGCGCATAGACTGGTGTTCTCTACAAGTTAGCACACGCTCAAGATTGGTGGGTTAAGAACAATCAAGCTAAGGGCTCAATTGACATCTCAACAATTGTTACTGGTGGTGTTGCTGATATCTATTACATTTTCATTATTTAGATAATGGCATTGTATTATATGTTATTCAAGCTCAATCTCCAGATGATATTGTTGACAACTACTTCAGATTAATCGGTAGACCAACTATGATCCCACAATGGGCTCTAGGTTGGAATCAATGCAGATGGGGTTACGATACACTTGACAAGCTTAAGGCTGTTGTTTAGGGCTATGACGACAACAAACTTCCATTAGATGTTTAATGGTCAGATATCGATTGGATGATCAAGTATAGATCATTGAATTTGATTAAGTCAATTTCAAGGACCTTCCCTCATTCGTTGATGATTTACACAAGAGTGGTAGAAAGTACGTACCTATTGTTGATGCTGGTATTGCTTACAGACCTGATTCTGATTACAAAGCTTTTCAAGAAGTTCATGATTAGAATCTAAATAAATGTTAAATTAACACCATATGAAAATTATTTGAAAAAGTTTATTATTAATTGAGACAAAAGTAAAGTGATTTCAAGCAATACGTAGTATTATCTCTTTTTAAGTAATCTTATTTTTCCTCCAATCAAATCTCAAGATCAACTATTATGTAATTAATAAAAATCTTAATTTAACACTTAAAACAATTTATTTTAATAAGATTAAGGTGTTCAAGTAGCATTTTTATTTTACTAAAAATATGCTATGAAATATAAATCTGTTTACCACAATCAATGGTGAGCCATTCATTGGATAAGTATGGCCAAACGACGCTTCATTCCCTGATTACACTAATCCAGACACTGTCAAATGGTTATATGGTCTCTTAGAAGATGTCCACACACAAGTTGCCTTTGATGGTCTCTAGGAGGACATGAATGAGGCTTCTAACTTTTGCTAAGGAGCTTGCTAGAGAAACCAACTTTTTGATAAGCCAGTTAAACAAAACTTGCCATACACACCAACTGGCAGAGATCTTGAAATAAAATCCATGCCACTCGACTCTCTTCACAGCAATGGAGTTTTGCAATTGGATGCTCATAGTTATTATGGTACACAAGAAGTCAAAGCAACTCATGAATACTTCTAGAGCAAAAACATGAGAACTTTCATCATTGAAAGAAGTTCATTCGCTGGTATGGGTAAATTCACTTCCAGATGGTTGGGAGACAACTTCTCAGAAGACAAGTATATGGGCTACTCTATTTCAGGAGTAATGATGATGAATATCTTCGGTATTCCATTGGCTGGTGCAGATATTTTTGGATTTATTGGTGACACTAACCCAGAACTCTGCGCTAGATGGCATCATGTTGGTGCTTACTACCCATTCTCAAGAAATCACAGCAATTGGGGTCAAGTATAAATTTTTTTTATAATAGTAAGTTGCTTAGGAGCCATGGGCTTGGGGAGATCTTGAATATGAACCAGGCCAAAAATACATTGATATTTTCAGATCTGCCATTAAACTAAAGTACTCACTTATTAGATATTACTATACTCAATTATTCAAATTCAGCTACTACAGTTAAGGTACTTTCTATAGACCAATGTTCTTCGAGTTCCCAGAGGATAAGAATGCATACATTAATGTTACTCAAAATTATGCTTGGAGATGCTCTCAAGGTAAAAATATAAATATAACTTCGTTAATGTGACATTTTATTCGAAGGTTTATCATTTATAATATATATAATGATACTTTTTATTTGAGAGTTTTCATAACTCTGAACACTAAAAGCAAAACATAACTCAATTCTATTTACCAGTTGGAATCTGGTGTGATATCATCAGAAAGACTGAATGTATTGAAAGTACTGGTTAATTCTATAACATGTCTACCAAAGTTTATGAGACCTACCTCTATTTAAGAAACGGATTTATCGTTCCATGGTAGGAAGCTCAATCAATGGACTTCAAGACCTCAAAAGACTTGCAAGATTAACCAATTGAATTGCACATTCTTGGAGATCCAGCAGCTGGAAAGTTAGGTTATCTTTACTGGGAAGCTAGAGGAAACTACGTGAATGACTATGGAGAGACACTAGATGTTACTGGAAACTTCAATGGATATAACTATTGCAAGAGCTGATGGAGACCTTGAACTCTTAATACTTCCAACATTACAAGCTACCAACTATATGCTTATTTATTATTTTAATTGATATGGGATAATTCGAAAAGGGATGCACTGCAGTAAACTAAAACGACTATCTTGGAAAAGTGTACTTCTACTACGCTAAAGCTTTGTAAATTGATGTAACCTACAATGTCAAGGTATCCTTCTACAACTCATAGATCACCCTTGATAAGGGTCAAGCAACACTTGAATAGGAAACTGACAGACTTAAGTGGGAACCAAAATCAGCACTATGCATGAATATCATCAAATAAATCACATTCACAACAGCTTGATGAAAAATTAATTCTAAAACGCATAGTAAAACTTAATATTTAAAAAAGAAAACCACTTTTTAGAATTTTACAGAATAATATAATATTTTGATATAAATGTTAAAATATTTGATAAGTAATTTCATTTAAAACTGTAAAATTAATTCCTATTTTCCTCCTTATACTAATTAAAAATTATGAAAAAAAAGCAAATCCAAAATATTTATTGATTATGGAATAGTGTTATAATCTTATAGGAATAATTTAACTAATTATACTTGAATTAATTAAATTTATATTTTTAAAATCGTTTGTATTTTAGGATATTTTATTATTTCATGCATTTCATCATCACAAACAATATTTAATTTTAAATTCATCTATTTTTTGCATATTTTTGTTTAATTGCATTTGATCAGGGAATAGCACATCCATCGGAAAGCAATTTTATTAAAATTATAGGATATTAGTATGGATCTTCGTTTAAATTATTATTAAATAAGAGATATTTTATGAAGCCATTTGCGGACGAAGATACTCAATCTGAGTTGCTCGAAAACGAAAAGGACAACAAGGCCCCTGACACCAAAGCTGGCAGAGACTACAGTAGTATAATTGGCAAAGAAAAAGCGAGTAAAGTATGGAATTATAGGTCTGCTTATTCTTATTGTCATTATTCTGGCCATAGTATTGCCATTGACACTTAAGAAGAAAGATAGCCCGTATAATCAATTTACCTACCCTCACTATAATCATACAGCACTAAGAGTTCTGTATTCTTACAATCAAACATGAGAGGTGTGATTCAAGCACCAGACACTTACAATCATGACCTTCATTTCAAGCTTAGAGTCATTCCTGTTTTGAAGGATGGCTCAGAGAAACTTGGTATTGACTCAAAAAGGAATACCAAAGGGTGACAACAATTTATTTATCAAGAACCTCAATTTCTAATTTGATCTTGTATCATGGAGGGTTGCTCACTTGGTTATTACTGATTCAAAACCCCAAACCGTTTCAGTAGTTTGATTGAGTTTTTGATTGATAAAAGTAGACTTTAAGGCGTACTTAATTAGGGTTTTAATAGGGTTTATGTAGGGGTTTTATGTTTAAATATTAGTAATTTAAGTGAGTATATGCGAGGTTTGGGGTCAGTTTATGACAGCGAGTATATAGATTTATTGTTTAAGTTGCGTTATCGATATGATGAATATAAAGAATAACTCTAGCCTGTTCTGAATTATACATCTATTGCAAGACTGCTCCATAAATCTCCTGCAACTGTGAGGTCTCATTGTCTATTAGGCTTGAATTTAAAGAGACAGCAGCTTAATTCTAAGCCTAAAAGACCTCTAAAATTTTAGCAGCATCATATCGATTATCTAATTAATGATAGGACTCTTAAATACTGGGCTCACTTCTCTCTGGCCTAGAGAGCTGTGATGTTTCATCGCAAATTTCCTGAGCTTCACATATCTGCTTAATCGATAGCAAACATATATAAAAAGAACGGAATATCTTACAAGACAGTCAATCGCATTAATAGAGTGATTTACTTTAATGTTCCATTTTATAAGACTAATTTAATTATATATTCGATTAAATGCAGACGGCTTAAGAGCATAATATAATGTTCATATACGCTGATGAAGCTGTATTCACATTCAATAACCTTCATATCAAGGTCTTGGTATAAAAGATATAGCAAAATTGAAGTATATGATTAAAAGATTAAGATTTAAACCCATGCTATTCTTGGTGGAATCAGTGAAGATAGTGGCTGAGAGACTTATGTTATCCACCCTCGCTCTATAAAGACTGAGTAATAGATTAACTTCTTGTAATAACTCAGAGATAAGTACGCTGACTAAGAGATTATTCTGTTTGTAGATAACTTGTCAGTTCAAAAAACTAAAGACTCAAGGAAGGAATATGAAAGGCTAAACATAACACCTGTATTTAATGTTCCCTACAGCCCTCAGTTCAATGGAATTGAATTATACTGGGGGTTATTGAAAGGCCACTACAAGAAACTTCTACTATATCACATGATGCACGACTTGAAGATAGATACAGTCGATTTTATTAAGAGTGCTGCTAAAAGAGTCAGCGATGATAAAGCTAAAGTATGCTCAAGAGTTGGAAGATTTTGTGTATATAAATAAGTTTTAGATTTAAACGAATGAATAAGTTCGCATATTAAATATGCCCGTAAGGATTTGGCTTCTCTTTCTTTTCTTCCTCTTAAGGCTTGCTTGGGTCTAAGTTTCTTTTCTTACTGCCAGCTCCTGCATCTATGTTCATCTCATCTGGTTTTTATAAATCTTTGAAGAGTCTCTTACTCAATTCATGCTTTACTTGAGACTTTCTCTCTCTGTTTAATTTGCTGCCTCTTTCATCAAGTATATAGCAGTACCAGGTTTTTCTATAAAGTTAGAAGACTAAGCTTACTTGAAATGAAAGGATGCTTTTGAAGTTCCTACAGCCAGGTTTCACTTATTTTATATCTTGATTCTCTTTTTCTTCAGGAGAGATACTGTAGCGTTTCCTGTGAGCTTCATAAATAAAATAATTTAAGTACTCAGATTACAGAGTTGCAAGGACACCGAAGAAGAAGATTCTCTCTGGCAACTTATTAGAGAACTGAAGCTTTGATGGAAGGTAGAGAGCTACGTCCGGATTACTCATAGCATCATCATATAGGTTTGTCACTGATATTTCAGGGTAGTTAGGTATCTCTATCATCCTAATTTCATTAGACTTAAAAGCTTTTTTCTCTTCACTCAGTAAGGCTTTTAAGAATGAGATTTTAGTTCCTTCCTGCGTTGGCAAGAACAATCCAACTATGGTTAATCTATTAGTATTAGTTAAAAGTTTACCTTGCTAAACTAAGTACTTATAGAGGTCCTCTTTACTTCGAAATTTTCCTATTAAATCTTGAGATTAAATTATCTTCATTGCATCATTCATAGACTCCATCTTGCTTCATCTTTCGAGAAATGTTAATGAAATTTAAAATTATGGATATCCATTCTAAGTATATTAAAATCTTATTACTAAATAGGGAGGACCTACTGGAGGTCAACCTTGAAAAGATATGAGGAGAAGCATTGAAAAACTTGCTCCAAGTTTCACAGATTGATTTCCATTTTCATCAATCTATCTCCATTAAATTGCTCCTTATAATGTTTAATTATTTTAGAGGTCCTCCAAATTAAGTTCAAACTTGATTTGGAGGACCTCCTAGAGAATCAAAACTTCATTGGGAGTATTTTAATTTACTAAAATGTTTAAAATTCTCATAAAATATGTCAACTTATAGTCTTTTATGATTATTTAATTTTCTTACCTCTCAGCAAAGAATCTACCAGAGTGTGTTATACTCGACTACTATAGTTTATCAAGGTATATTTTATCATTATTATAATAAAATATATCAGCAAACTAAAATGAGCGCTAACCTGTTAAGAAGAGCGGCATTACTTGGATCAAGCCAATAAAAGTTATCATTCCAGGAACTATGAAAAGTAGAGACCAGAGACGCTTGTACTCAATGGGAGCTACTTATGACAACTTTGACAAGTCTAGCTTTGAGATTTAAATATAAGTTAAGCAGGAGGTTATCATAGAAGCCTGTGTAAATTGAGGAGGAGGTTAAACAATCCGCCATACAGCATTAATAAATACCAGCCAAAGTTGACTATTAATGCAAAGAATACAATAAACTTTTCCCTTACAAGTCAACTTATAAGAGACACTTGAGAGATATACACAACGATATGCCAAGGTTATATATCAAGAATTAAAAAAAAGATGGGAAGTATGTCTGTGAGTTCTGTGAGAAGCCATATTCTCATACTAGAGACCTCAAAGTGCACTTAAAGAAAAAGCATAATTAAAGTTTTGTCTTTATTCATGAACCTACAGGGAATAGATTCCTCTAAAAAGAAAAGATCAAGAAATCCAGTGGAGTCTCTTAGAGTTGAAGTCTAGAAGTAAGTAATAATGAAGAAAGCAGTCAAGAACTTTCCAGTCTCTGAGATCAATAAAATCATGGTTAAAATAGAGGCAATGAGGATTCCCATTTTAAAAATTATTGACTTAGATTCTTGCCTAGAAAGCTACCTCACTCTTGAAGAAAAAATAGAGAAGAGAGTCATTACTGATGACTAATATGCTTACAAGATATATCCATTCAACTACTTCCTTGCTGATGACAAATTCCAAATGGAATTTGCAAATGAGTATTATGCTCTTTGAAAGGCAAAGTTAAATGAGTGCAGGCATATCATCTGGCTTGATGGTATTTTACTCGGTAAAGACCATGTAGCCTTCAGGCTTCCTTTACTTGAAATGACTTACAGAGAATTCTTATCTGACAATAGATGTCAGAGATAAATTGGC
>ARYC01021675.1:0-12788 GCA_000711775.1 Oxytricha trifallax
CATTTTTAATTTCTTTAATATATAATGAAAACCCAAATAATCTTTTATACCAAAACCCAGAAGGAAACCAAAGTAAGTAATTTATATATAATTTTTTAAGGTAATCTTATATAAAGAGTTTGCTTTTCAAGGTTTTGCTTAATTTGTTATTTTTATATAAAAAAATCAAAATAATAAATACAATTTACCTTTTTTTTATATTTTGAAATTTTGTAGGTTTTTCTTATCAAAATAGTAGGGTTTTCTTATATATTTTACAAATATTTTAGGGTTTTGGAGGATTTTATGAGTAAGTACTCACAAATTGAAGAAAATATTTTAAAAAACTCAAAAACTTGCAAAAAGTCCTGTTTTGAGTGTTTTTAACACTTTTTTCACTAAAATATCAAAAATCCAATCTTTACGAGGTCGTAGCTCAAAATATAAAAGTCACATAGTGATTCCATCGTACCGAGTTTTTCTTAAAAATAAGAGTTCTATTAAAGTAATATATTTTGTCAGCAGAAAATATCAATAGTTTCTATTCCGGGCATTTCTATACTATGATACGGTCCCCATATCCCCTATTAATAATATAACAAACACAAAATAAGCGCAATTATCCCTTTTACCCCCATTTTAACTAAAAAGTTAGTTTTTTACAAAGTTTTTAGAAATATAAATATAGAATGTATAATTTTTATTTCAAACGCTTTCACAATATATAACAAGTGTTCACATTATAGTCAAAGGGGGGTGGGGGTGGGGGGGGGTCTGAAGCCAATTTGTAAATATTTAATAAAGAACTTTCTTTTATTTGAAAACCTGAAAAAAGGCTGCCGCCAAAACCCTTCGGGTAAGCCAAAGACGAGGCAATTTAAATTGAATTGGGACGCGAGTCCTGAGCGAAGCGAAGACTCTGTGTATTGCGTCACGTATGAAAACCCAAAGTGTCACGTATGAAAACCCCAAAGCGAAGTTAAGGAAAACCCAAAGTCAAACTTGCAAAGCCAAAGACACCGCTCTATATAAGGTTTTTCATGTTCTTACTATTATATGAAAACCCAGAGACCATTTTTCACCAAAACCCAAAGAGAAGCCAAAGTTTGTAACTATATATTGTAATGTTAATGTAATTAATATTAAAATTGTAAGGTTTACAGCATTTTATAAGTAAGTAGTGACCAAGTATATAAATTTCTTATAAGTATTTCTTTTTTAGAATAAATTACATCTTTTCAATTAAAATTTTCTAATAAAATGAGTGTTTTATATATAACTTTTAATTTTAATGAGTAGTAGTCAGGAATCTGAAAATGTTTTTTCTAACACTAATTTTTGACATGTTTTTTATAGGCTATATATCAAGTGGGTCAACTTTTTTTTCTAAATTATTAACATTTTTAGTTTTATAAATTTTTTATGTGAAACACAATCTATACCATTTTTAATTTCTTTAATATATAATGAAAACCCAAATAATCTTTTATACCAAAACCCAGAAGGAAACCAAAGTAAGTAATTTATATATAATTTTTTAAGGTAATCTTATATAAAGAGTTTGCTTTTCAAGGTTTTGCTTAATTTGTTATTTTTATATAAAAAAATCAAAATAATAAATACAATTTACCTTTTTTTTATATTTTGAAATTTGTAAGGGTTTTCTTATCAAATCATAGTAGGGTTTTTCTTATATATTTTACAAATATTTTAGGGTTTTGGAGGATTTTATGAGTAAGTACTCACAAATTGAAGAAAATATTTTAAAAAACTCAAAAACTTGCAAAAAGTCCTGTTTTGAGTGTTTTTAACACTTTTTTCACTAAAATATCAAAAATCCAATCTTTACGAGGTCGTAGCTCAAAATATAAAAGTCACATAGTGATTCCATCGTACCGAGTTTTTCTTAGAATTAAGAGTTCTATAAAAGTAAGACATTTTGTCAGCATAAAATGTCAAAGAATAAAATTAGGCGTTTTCTATACTATCATACGGTCCCCAAATCCCCTATTAATAATATAACAAACACAAAATAAGCGCAATTATCCCTTTTACCCCCATTTTAACTAAAAAGTTAGTTTTTTACAAAGTTTTTAGAAATATAAATATAGAATGTATAATTTTTATTTCAAACGCTTTCACAATATATAACAAGTGTTCACATTATAGTCAAAGGGGGGTGGGGGTGGGGGGTTGGGGGGGTGGTCTTAAGGCAATATTTGATTATTTATAAAGATCTGTTTTTTATTTGATAACCTGAAAAAAGGCTGACGCCAAAACCCTTCGGGTAAGCCAAAAAACGAGGCAATATTAATTGGATTGGGACGCGAGTCCTGAGCGAAGCGAAGACTCTGCGTATTGCGTCACGCTTGAAAACCCAAAGTGTCACGCATGAAAACCCAAAGCGAAGTGCAGGAAAACCCAAGGTCAAACTCACAAAGCCAAAGATACCGCGCTATATATGGTTTTTAATGTTTTTACTATTATATGAATACCCAGAGACCATTTTTCAGCAAAACCCAAAGAGAAGCCAAAGATTGTAACTATATAATTATAAGTGTATGTATTTATTCTAAAAATAGTTTGGTCTTCAGATTAAGATGAGTAAGTAGTGACCAATTATATAAATTTCTTATAAGTAATTCTTTATTATAATAAATTATATCTTTTCTATATAAATTTAAGAATAAATTAAGTGTTTTATATGTAACTTTAATTTTTAATGAGTAGTAGTCAGGAATATGAAAATATTTTTTCT
Source organism: Oxytricha trifallax (assembly GCA_000711775.1). Taxonomy (NCBI): domain Eukaryota; phylum Ciliophora; class Spirotrichea; order Sporadotrichida; family Oxytrichidae; genus Oxytricha; species Oxytricha trifallax. Next base: position 2,738 of record ARYC01021675.1, read on the forward strand.
ATGACTATGTTTTGCCAATTTTTTTAGAGTCTTTATATCGAGTGAAGCAACTTTTTTTTCCAAATTATTACCATTTTTAGTTTTATAAATTTTTAATGTGAAACACAATATACCAATTTTTAATTTCTTTAATATATAATGGAAACCCAGAGAATCTTTTCCACCAAAACCCAGAAGGAAACCAAAGTATGTAATTTATATATCATTTTTAAAGATATCCTTATAGATAAGGTTTGATTTTCAGGGTTTTGCTTGATTTTTTATGTTTATATAATAAAATACAAAAATCAATTATAATTTACTAATTTTTCCATATGTTAAAATTTAGCAGGGTTTTCTTATCAAAATAGTAGGGTTTTCTTATATATTTTACCATTATTTTAGGGTTTTGGGGGATTTTATGAGTAAGTACTCACAAATTGAAGAAAATATTTAAAAAAACTCAAAAACTTGCAAAAAGTCCTGTTTTAAGGGTTTTTAACACTTTTTTCACTAAAATATCAAAAATCCAATCTTTACGAGGTCATAGCTCAAAAAATAAAAGTCACATAGTGATTCCTTCGTACCGAGTTTTTCTTAGAATTAAGAGTTCTATAAAAGTAAGACATTTTGTCAGCATACAATGTCAATGAATAAAATTAGGCGTTTTCTATACTTACGGACGGTCCCCAAATCCCCTATTAATAATATAACAAACACTGAATCAGCACTTTTATCCCTTTTACCCCCATTTTACCTAAAAAGTGACAAATTCTCACCAAGTATAACAATAGGTTTTATAATATTTATATGGAATGCTCAATTTATGTATAAAAAGTAACAATTTTATAGTCAAAGAGGGGTGGGGGTGGGGTTCTGAAGTCAAATTGATATAATTTAATGAAGAACTTTTTTTAATTTGAAAACCTGAAAAAAGGCTGACGCCAAAACCCTTCGGGTAAGCCAAAAAACGAGGCAATATTAATTGGATTGGGACGCGAGTCCTGAGCGAAGCGAAGACTCTGCGTATTGCGTCACGCTTGAAAACCCAAAGTGTCACGCATGAAAACCCAAAGCGAAGTGCAGGAAAACCCAAGGTCAAACTCACAAAGCCAAAGATACCGCGCTATATATGGTTTTTAATGTTTTTACTATTATATGAATACCCAGAGACCATTTTTCAGCAAAACCCAAAGAGAAGCCAAAGATTGTAACTATATAATTATAAGTGTATGTATTTATTCTAAAAATAGTTTGGTCTTCAGATTAAGATGAGTAAGTAGTGACCAATTATATAAATTTCTTATAAGTAATTCTTTATTATAATAAATTATATCTTTTCTATATAAATTTAAGAATAAATTAAGTGTTTTATATGTAACTTTAATTTTTAATGAGTAGTAGTCAGGAATATGAAAATATTTTTTCTATGACTATGTTTTGCCAATTTTTTTAGAGTCTTTATATCGAGTGAAGCAACTTTTTTTTCCAAATTATTACCATTTTTAGTTTTATAAATTTTTAATGTGAAACACAATATACCAATTTTTAATTTCTTTAATATATAATGGAAACCCAGAGAATCTTTTCCACCAAAACCCAGAAGGAAACCAAAGTATGTAATTTATATATCATTTTTAAAGATATCCTTATAGATAAGGTTTGATTTTCAGGGTTTTGCTTGATTTTTTATGTTTATATAATAAAATACAAAAATCAATTATAATTTACTAATTTTTCCATATGTTAAAATTTAGCAGGGTTTTCTTATCAAAATAGTAGGGTTTTCTTATATATTTTACCATTATTTTAGGGTTTTGGGGGATTTTATGAGTAAGTACTCACAAATTGAAGAAAATATTTTTTAAAAAATGACAAAAAACTATCAAAAAGGCCTATTTTGGGGGTTTTCATCACTTTCTTCACTAAAATATCAAAAATCCAATCTTTATAAGGTCGTAGCTCAATAACTAAAAATCATATAGTGATTTCTTCGTACCGAGTTTTTCTTAAAAATTAGAGTTGTATAATAGTATGATATTTTGTCACCATAAAATATCAATAGTTTCATTCCGGGCATTTTTTGACTATGGGACGTCCCCAAATCCCCTATTAATAATATAACAAACACAAAATCAGCGCATTTAACCCTTTTACCCCCATTTTAAATAAAAAGTGAGCTTTTTTCAAAAAAATATCATCAAGTATAATAATAGTCTAATCTCATTTATATGAAAGGGTTTACTTATGTATAACATGTGTTCAATTTACAGTCAAAGGGGGGTGGGGGTGGGGGGGGGTCTTAAGCCAATTTGTTAATATTTTATTAAGAACTTTTTTTTATTTGAAAACCTGAAAAAATGCTGACGCCAAAACCCTTCGGGTAAGCCAAAGATGAAGCAATATATTTGAATTGGGACGCGAGTCCTGAGCGAAGCGAAGACTCTGTGTATTGCGTCACGTATGAAAACCCAAAGTGTCACGTATGAAAACCCCAAAGCGAAGTTAAGGAAAACCCAAAGTCAAACTTGCAAAGCCAAAGACACCGCTCTATATAAGGTTTTTCATGTTCTTACTATTATATGAAAACCCAGAGACCATTTTTCACCAAAACCCAAAGAGAAGCCAAAGTTTGTAACTATATATTGTAATGTTAATGTAATTAATATTAAAATTGTAAGGTTTACAGCATTTTATAAGTAAGTAGTGACCAAGTATATAAATTTCTTATAAGTATTTCTTTTTTAGAATAAATTACATCTTTTCAATTAAAATTTTCTAATAAAATGAGTGTTTTATATATAACTTTTAATTTTAATGAGTAGTAGTCAGGAATCTGAAAATGTTTTTTCTAACACTAATTTTTGACATGTTTTTTATAGGCTATATATCAAGTGGGTCAACTTTTTTTTCTAAATTATTAACATTTTTAGTTTTATAAATTTTTTATGTGAAACACAATCTATACCATTTTTAATTTCTTTAATATATAATGAAAACCCAAATAATCTTTTATACCAAAACCCAGAAGGAAACCAAAGTAAGTAATTTATATATAATTTTTTAAGGTAATCTTATATAAAGAGTTTGCTTTTCAAGGTTTTGCTTAATTTGTTATTTTTATATAAAAAAATCAAAATAATAAATACAATTTACCTTTTTTTTATATTTTGAAATTTTGTAGGGTTTTTCTTAATCAAAATAGTAGGGTTTTCTTATATATTTTACAAATATTTTAGGGTTTTGGAGGATTTTATGAGTAAGTACTCACAAATTGAAGAAAATATTTTAAAAAACTCAAAAACTTGCAAAAAGTCCTGTTTTGAGTGTTTTTAACACTTTTTTCACTAAAATATCAAAAATCCAATCTTTACGAGGTCGTAGCTCAAAATATAAAAGTCACATAGTGATTCCATCGTACCGAGTTTTTCTTAGAATTAAGAGTTCTATAAAAGTAAGACATTTTGTCAGCATAAAATGTCAAAGAATAAAATTAGGCGTTTTCTATACTATCATACGGTCCCCAAATCCCCTATTAATAATATAACAAACACTGAATCAGCACTTTTATCCCTTTTACCCCCATTTTACCTAAAAAGTGACAAATTCTCACCAAGTATAACAATAGGTTTTATAATATTTATATGGAATGCTCAATTTATGTATAAAAAGTAACAATTTTATAGTCAAAGAGGGGTGGGGGTGGGGTTCTGAAGTCAAATTGATATAATTTAATGAAGAACTTTTTTTAATTTGAAAACCTGAAAAAAGGCTGACGCCAAAACCCCTTCGGGTAAGCCAAAAACGAGGCAATATTAATTGGATTGGGACGCGAGTCCTGAGCGAAGCGAAGACTCTGCGTATTGCGTCACGAACAAAAACCCAAGTGACACAAATGAAAACCCAAAGCGAAGTGAATGAAAACCCAAAGTCAAACTTGCAAAGCCAAAGACACCGCTCTATATAAGGTTTTTCATGTTCTTACTATTATATGAAAACCCAGAGACCATTTTTCACCAAAACCCAAAGAGAAGCCAAAGTTTGTAACTATATATTGTAATGTTAATGTAATTAATATTAAAATTGTAAGGTTTACAGCATTTTATAAGTAAGTAGTGACCAAGTATATAAATTTCTTATAAGTATTTCTTTTTTAGAATAAATTACATCTTTTCAATTAAAATTTTCTAATAAAATGAGTGTTTTATATATAACTTTTAATTTTAATGAGTAGTAGTCAGGAATCTGAAAATGTTTTTTCTAACACTAATTTTTGACATGTTTTTTATAGGCTATATATCAAGTGGGTCAACTTTTTTTTCTAAATTATTAACATTTTTAGTTTTATAAATTTTTTATGTGAAACACAATCTATACCATTTTTAATTTCTTTAATATATAATGAAAACCCAAATAATCTTTTATACCAAAACCCAGAAGGAAACCAAAGTAAGTAATTTATATATAATTTTTTAAGGTAATCTTATATAAAGAGTTTGCTTTTCAAGGTTTTGCTTAATTTGTTATTTTTATATAAAAAAATCAAAATAATAAATACAATTTACCTTTTTTTTATATTTTGAAATTTTGTGGTTTTCTGATCAAAATAGTAGGTTTTCTTATATATTTTACAAATATTTTAGGGTTTTGGAGGATTTTATGAGTAAGTACTCACAAATTGAAGAAAATATTTTAAAAAACTCAAAAACTTGCAAAAAGTCCTGTTTTGAGTGTTTTTAACACTTTTTTCACTAAAATATCAAAAATCCAATCTTTACGAGGTCGTAGCTCAAAATATAAAAGTCACATAGTGATTCCATCGTACCGAGTTTTTCTTAGAATTAAGAGTTCTATAAAAGTAAGACATTTTGTCAGCATAAAATGTCAAAGAATAAAATTAGGCGTTTTCTATACTATCATACGGTCCCCAAATCCCCTATTAATAATATACAAACACTGAATCAGCACTTTTATCCCTTTTACCCCCATTTTACCTAAAAAGTGACAAATTCTCACCAAGTATAACAATAGGTTTTATAATATTTATATGGAATGCTCAATTTATGTATAAAAAGTAACAATTTTATAGTAAAAGGGGGGGGGGGGGTCTGAAGTCAAATAGATTAATTTATAAAGAACTTTTTTTAATATAAAAAATAAAAAAAGACACACGCCAAAACCCGGCGGGGAAGCCAAAGACGAGGCAATATTAATTGAATTGGGACGCGAGTCCTGAGCGAAGCGAAGACTCTGCGTATTGCGTCACGAACAAAAACCCAAAGTGTCACGAATGAAAACCCAAAGCGAAGTGAAGGAAAACCCAAAGTCAAACTTGCAAAGCCAAAGACACCGCTCTATATAAGGTTTTTCATGTTCTTACTATTATATGAAAACCCAGAGACCATTTTTCACCAAAACCCAAAGAGAAGCCAAAGTTTGTAACTATATATTGTAATGTTAATGTAATTAATATTAAAATTGTAAGGTTTACAGCATTTTATAAGTAAGTAGTGACCAAGTATATAAATTTCTTATAAGTATTTCTTTTTTAGAATAAATTACATCTTTTCAATTAAAATTTTCTAATAAAATGAGTGTTTTATATATAACTTTTAATTTTAATGAGTAGTAGTCAGGAATCTGAAAATGTTTTTTCTAACACTAATTTTTGACATGTTTTTTATAGGCTATATATCAAGTGGGTCAACTTTTTTTTCTAAATTATTAACATTTTTAGTTTTATAAATTTTTTATGTGAAACACAATCTATACCATTTTTAATTTCTTTAATATATAATGAAAACCCAAATAATCTTTTATACCAAAACCCAGAAGGAAACCAAAGTAAGTAATTTATATATAATTTTTTAAGGTAATCTTATATAAAGAGTTTGCTTTTCAAGGTTTTGCTTAATTTGTTATTTTTATATAAAAAAATCAAAATAATAAATACAATTTACCTTTTTTTTATATTTTGAAATTTTGTAGGGTTTTCTTATCCAAAATAGTAGGGTTTTCTTATATATTTTACAAATATTTTAGGGTTTTGGAGGATTTTATGAGTAAGTACTCACAAATTGAAGAAAATATTTTAAAAAACTCAAAAACTTGCAAAAAGTCCTGTTTTGAGTGTTTTTAACACTTTTTTCACTAAAATATCAAAAATCCAATCTTTACGAGGTCGTAGCTCAAAATATAAAAGTCACATAGTGATTCCTTCGTACCGAGTTTTTCTTAGAATTAAGAGTTCTATAAAAGTAAGACATTTTGTCAGCATAAAATGTCAATGAATAAAATTAGGCGTTTTCTATACTTACGGACGGTCCCCAAATCCCCTATTAATAATATAACAAACACTGAATCAGCACTTTTATCCCTTTTACCCCCATTTTACCTAAAAAGTGACAAATTCTCACCAAGTATAACAATAGGTTTTATAATATTTATATGGAATGCTCAATTTATGTATAAAAAGTAACAATTTTATAGTAAAAGGGGGGTGGGGGGGGTTCTGAAGTCAAATTGATATAATTTAATGAAGAACTTTTTTTAATTTGAAAACCTGAAAAAAGGCTGACCCCAAAACCCTTCGGGTAAGCCAAAGACGAGGCAATATTAATTAGAATGGGACGCGAGTCCTGAGCGAAGCGAAGACTCTGCGTATTGCGTCACGAACAAAAACCCAAGTGTCACGAATGAAAACCCAAAGCGAAGTAAATGAAAACCCAAGGTCAAACTTGCAAAGCCAAAGACACCGCTCTATATAAGGTTTTTCATGTTCTTACTATTATATGAAAACCCAGAGACCATTTTTCACCAAAACCCAAAGAGAAGCCAAAGTTTGTAACTATATATTGTAATGTTAATGTAATTAATATTAAAATTGTAAGGTTTACAGCATTTTATAAGTAAGTAGTGACCAAGTATATAAATTTCTTATAAGTATTTCTTTTTTAGAATAAATTACATCTTTTCAATTAAAATTTTCTAATAAAATGAGTGTTTTATATATAACTTTTAATTTTAATGAGTAGTAGTCAGGAATATGTAAATATTTTTTCTAATACTAAGTTTTGATCACTTTTTAAGAGGCTATATATCGAGTGAAGCAACTTTATTTTCCAAATTATTAACATTTTTAGTTTTATAAATTTTTTATGTGAAACCCAATATATCAATTTTTAACTTTATCCAATATATTATGAAAACCCAGAGAATCTTTGACACCAAAACCCATAAAGAAACCAAAGTGGGTAATTTATATATAATTTTTAAACATATTCTTTTATATAAGGTTTGATTTTCAGGGTTTTGCTTATTTTGTTATGTATATATAAAAAAATCAAAATAATAAATACCATTTACCTTTTTTTAATATTTTGAAATTTGGTAGGGTTTTCTTATCAAAATAGTAGGGTTTTCTTATATATTTTACCATTATTTTAGGGTTTTGGGGGATTTTATGAGTAAGTACTCACAAATTGAAGAAAATATTTAAAAAAACTCAAAAACTTGCAAAAAGTCCTGTTTTAAGGGTTTTTAACACTTTTTTCACTAAAATATCAAAAATCCAATCTTTACGAGGTCATAGCTCAAAAAATAAAAGTCACATAGTGATTCCATCGTACCGAGTTTTTCTTAGAATTAAGAGTTCTATAAAAGTAAGACATTTTGTCAGCATAAAATGTCAAAGAATAAAATTAGGCGTTTTCTATACTATCATACGGTCCACAAATCCCCTATTAATAATATAACAAACACAAAATCAGCGCATTTATCCCTTTTACCCCCATTTTAAGAAAAAAGTGAGCTTTTTTCAAAAAAATATCATCAAGTATAATAATAGTCTAATCTCATTTATATGAAAGGGTTTACTTATGTATAACATGTGTTCAATTTACAGTCAAAGGGGGGTGGGGGTGGGGGGGGGTCTTAAGCCAATTTGTTAATATTTTATTAAGAACTTTTTTTTATTTGAAAACCTGAAAAAATGCTGACGCCAAAACCCTTCGGGTAAGCCAAAGACGAGGTAATATTAATTGGATTGGGACGCGAGTCCTGAGCGAAGCGAAGACTCTGCGTATTGCGTCACGAACAAAAACCCAAAGTGTCACGAATGAAAACCCAAAGCGAAGTGAATGAAAACCCCAAAGTCAAACTTGCAAAGCCAAAGACACCGCTCTATATAAGGTTTTTCATGTTCTTACTATTATATGAAAACCCAGAGACCATTTTTCACCAAAACCCAAAGAGAAGCCAAAGTTTGTAACTATATATTGTAATGTTAATGTAATTAATATTAAAATTGTAAGGTTTACAGCATTTTATAAGTAAGTAGTGACCAAGTATATAAATTTCTTATAAGTATTTCTTTTTTAGAATAAATTACATCTTTTCAATTAAAATTTTCTAATAAAATGAGTGTTTTATATATAACTTTTAATTTTAATGAGTAGTAGTCAGGAATATGAAAATATTTTTTCTAACACTAAGTTTTGACACTTTTTAAGAGGCTATATATCAAGTGAAGCAACTTTATTTTCCAAATTATTAACATTTTTAGTTTTATAAATTTTTTATGTGAAACACAATATATCAATTTTTAATTTATCCAATATATAATGAAAACCCAAAGAATCTTTGACACCAAAACCCAGAAAGAAACCAAAGTAAGTAATTTATATATAATTTTTAAACATAATCTTATATAAAGGTTTGATTTTCAAGGTTTTGCTTAATTTGTTATGTATATATAAAAAAATCAAAATAATAAATACAATTTACCTTTTTTTAATATTTTGAAATTTGGTAGGGTTTTCTTATCAAAATAGTAGTTTCTTATATATTTTACAAATATTTTAGGGTTTTGGAGGATTTTATGAGTAAGTACTCACAAATTGAAGAAAATATTTAAAAAAACTCAAAAACTTGCAAAAAGTCCTGTTTTAAGGGTTTTTAACACTTTTTTCACTAAAATATCAAAAATCCAATCTTTACGAGGTCATAGCTCAAAAAATAAAAGTCACATAGTGATTCCATCGTACCGAGTTTTTCTTAGAATTAAGAGTTCTATAAAAGTAAGACATTTTGTCAGCATAAAATGTCAAAGAATAAAATTAGGCGTTTTCTATACTAACAGACGGTCCCCAAATCCCCTATTAATAATATAACAAACACTGAATCAGCACTTTTATCCCTTTTACCCCCATTTTACCTAAAAAGTGACAAATTCTCACCAAGTATAACAATAGGTTTTATAATATTTATATGGAATGCTCAATTTATGTATAAAAAGTAACAATTTTATAGTAAAAGAGGGGTGGGGGTGGGGTTCTGAAGTCAAATTGATATAATTTAATGAAGAACTTTTTTTTATTTGATAACCTGAAAAAAGGCTGACGCCAAAACCCTTCGGGTAAGCCAAAAAACGAGGCAATATTAATTGGATTGGGACGCGAGTCCTGAGCGAAGCGAAGACTCTGCGTATTGCGTCACGCTTGAAAACCCAAAGTGTCACGCATGAAAACCCAAAGCGAAGTGCAGGAAAACCCAAGGTCAAACTCACAAAGCCAAAGATACCGCGCTATATATGGTTTTTAATGTTTTTACTATTATATGAATACCCAGAGACCATTTTTCAGCAAAACCCAAAGAGAAGCCAAAGATTGTAACTATATAATTATAAGTGTATGTATTTATTCTAAAAATAGTTTGGTCTTCAGATTAAGATGAGTAAGTAGTGACCAATTATATAAATTTCTTATAAGTAATTCTTTATTATAATAAATTATATCTTTTCTATATAAATTTAAGAATAAATTAAGTGTTTTATATGTAACTTTAATTTTTAATGAGTAGTAGTCAGGAATATGAAAATATTTTTTCTATGACTATGTTTTGCCAATTTTTTTAGAGTCTTTATATCGAGTGAAGCAACTTTTTTTTCCAAATTATTACCATTTTTAGTTTTATAAATTTTTAATGTGAAACACAATATACCAATTTTTAATTTCTTTAATATATAATGGAAACCCAGAGAATCTTTTCCACCAAAACCCAGAAGGAAACCAAA
>ARYC01021677.1:0-14512 GCA_000711775.1 Oxytricha trifallax
TTTATAGTCAAAGAGGGGTGGGGGTGGGGTTCTGAAGTCAAATTGATATAATTTAATGAAGAACTTTTTTTAATTTGAAAACCTGAAAAAAGGCTGACGCCAAAACCCTTCGGGTAAGCCAAAGACGAGGCAATATTAATTATAATGGGACGCGAGTCCTGAGCGAAGCGAAGACTCTGCGTATTGCGTCACGCATGAAAACCCAAGTGTCACGCATGAAAACCCAAAGCGAAGTACATGAAAACCCAAAGTCAAACTTGCAAAGCCAAAGACACCGCTCTATATAAGGTTTTTCATGTTCTTACTATTATATGAAAACCCAGAGACCATTTTTCACCAAAACCCAAAGAGAAGCCAAAGTTTGTAACTATATATTGTAATGTTAATGTAATTAATATTAAAATTGTAAGGTTTACAGCATTTTATAAGTAAGTAGTGACCAAGTATATAAATTTCTTATAAGTATTTCTTTTTTAGAATAAATTACATCTTTTCAATTAAAATTTTCTAATAAAATGAGTGTTTTATATATAACTTTTAATTTTAATGAGTAGTAGTCAGGAATCTGAAAATGTTTTTTCTAACACTAATTTTTGACATGTTTTTTATAGGCTATATAATCAAGTGGGTCAACTTTTTTTTCTAAATTATTAACATTTTTAGTTTTATAAATTTTTTATGTGAAACACAATCTATACCATTTTTAATTTCTTTAATATATAATGAAAACCCAAATAATCTTTTATACCAAAACCCAGAAGGAAACCAAAGTAAGTAATTTATATATAATTTTTTAAGGTAATCTTATATAAAGAGTTTGCTTTTCAAGGTTTTGCTTAATTTGTTATTTTTATATAAAAAAATCAAAATAATAAATACAATTTACCTTTTTTTAATATTTTGAAATTTGGTAGGGTTTTCTTATCAAAATAGTAGGGTTTTCTTATATATTTTACCATTATTTTAGGGTTTTGGGGGATTTTATGAGTAAGTACTCACAATTTGAAGAAAATATTTTTAAAAAGTCAAAAACTTGCTAAAAGCCGTGTTTTGCTGGTTTTCAACACTTTTTTGACAAAAATAACAAAAAACTGATCTTTAACAGGTAGTAGCTCAAAAACAAAAAGTCAAATAATGACTCCTTCGTACCGAGTTTTTCTTAGAATTATTAGTTCTATAATAGTAAGACATTTTGTCAGCATAAAATGTCAATAGTTCTCAACTCGGACACTTTTGACATCTCTAACGGTCCCCAAATCCCCTATTAATAATATAACAAACACTGAATCAGCACTTTTATCCCTTTTACCCCCATTTTACCTAAAAAGTGACAAATTCTCACCAAGTATAACAATAGGTTTTATAATATTTATATGGAATGCTCAATTTATGTATAAAAAGTAACAATTTTATAGTAAAAGGGGGGTGGGGGGGTCTTAAGCAATATTTGATTATTTATAAAGATCTTTTTTTTATTTGATAACCTGAAAAAAGGCTGACGCCAAAACCCTTCGGGTAAGCCAAAAAACGAGGCAATATTAATTGGATTGGGACGCGAGTCCTGAGCGAAGCGAAGACTCTGCGTATTGCGTCACGCTTGAAAACCCAAAGTGTCACGCATGAAAACCCAAAGCGAAGTGCAGGAAAACCCAAGGTCAAACTCACAAAGCCAAAGATACCGCGCTATATATGGTTTTTAATGTTTTTACTATTATATGAATACCCAGAGACCATTTTTCAGCAAAACCCAAAGAGAAGCCAAAGATTGTAACTATATAATTATAAGTGTATGTATTTATTCTAAAAATAGTTTGGTCTTCAGATTAAGATGAGTAAGTAGTGACCAATTATATAAATTTCTTATAAGTAATTCTTTATTATAATAAATTATATCTTTTCTATATAAATTTAAGAATAAATTAAGTGTTTTATATGTAACTTTAATTTTTAATGAGTAGTAGTCAGGAATATGAAAATATTTTTTCTATGACTATGTTTTGCCAATTTTTTTAGAGTCTTTATATCGAGTGAAGCAACTTTTTTTTCCAAATTATTACCATTTTTAGTTTTATAAATTTTTAATGTGAAACACAATATACCAATTTTTAATTTCTTTAATATATAATGGAAACCCAGAGAATCTTTTCCACCAAAACCCAGAAGGAAACCAAAGTATGTAATTTATATATCATTTTTAAAGATATCCTTATAGATAAGGTTTGATTTTCAGGGTTTTGCTTGATTTTTTATGTTTATATAATAAAATACAAAAATCAATTATAATTTACTAATTTTTCCATATGTTAAAATTTAGCAGGGTTTTCTTATCAAAATAGTAGGGTTTTCTTATATATTTTACCATTATTTTAGGGTTTTGGAGGATTTTATGAGTAAGTACTCACAAATTGAAGAAAATATTTTAAAAAACTCAAAAACTTGCAAAAAGTCCTGTTTTGAGTGTTTTTAACACTTTTTTCACTAAAATATCAAAAATCCAATCTTTACGAGGTCGTAGCTCAAAATATAAAAGTCACATAGTGATTCCATCGTACCGAGTTTTTCTTAGAATTAAGAGTTCTATAAAAGTAAGACATTTTGTCAGCATAAAATGTCAAAGAATAAAATTAGGCGTTTTCTATACTATCATACGGTCCCCAAATCCCCTATTAATAATATAACAAACACTGAATCAGCACTTTTATCCCTTTTACCCCCATTTTACCTAAAAAGTGACAAATTCTCACCAAGTATAACAATAGGTTTTATAATATTTATATGGAATGCTCAATTTATGTATAAAAAGTAACAATTTTATAGTAAAAGGGGGGTGGGGGTGGGGGGGTCTAAGCCAATATTGATTATTTTATGAAGATGCTTTTTTTATTTGAAAACCTGAAAATAGGCTGACGCCAAAACCCTTCGGGTAAGCCAAAGACGAGGCAATATAAATTGGATCGGGACGCGAGTCCTGAGCGAAGCGAAGACTCTGCGTATTGCGTCACGCATGAAAACCCAAGTGTCACGGAAGAAAACCCAAAGCGAAGTTAATGAAAACCCAAAGTCAAACTTGCAAAGCCAAAGACACCGCTCTATATAAGGTTTTTCATGTTCTTACTATTATATGAAAACCCAGAGACCATTTTTCACCAAAACCCAAAGAGAAGCCAAAGTTTGTAACTATATATTGTAATGTTAATGTAATTAATATTAAAATTGTAAGGTTTACAGCATTTTATAAGTAAGTAGTGACCAAGTATATAAATTTCTTATAAGTATTTCTTTTTTAGAATAAATTACATCTTTTCAATTAAAATTTTCTAATAAAATGAGTGTTTTATATATAACTTTTAATTTTAATGAGTAGTAGTCAGGAATCTGAAAATGTTTTTTCTAACACTAATTTTTGACATGTTTTTTATAGGCTATATATCAAGTGGGTCAACTTTTTTTTCTAAATTATTAACATTTTTAGTTTTATAAATTTTTTATGTGAAACACAATCTATACCATTTTTAATTTCTTTAATATATAATGAAAACCCAAATAATCTTTTATACCAAAACCCAGAAGGAAACCAAAGTAAGTAATTTATATATAATTTTTTAAGGTAATCTTATATAAAGAGTTTGCTTTTCAAGGTTTTGCTTAATTTGTTATTTTTATATAAAAAAATCAAAATAATAAATACAATTTACCTTTTTTTTATATTTTGAAATTTTGTAGGGTTTTCTTTATCAAAATAGTAGGGTTTTCTTATATATTTTACAAATATTTTAGGGTTTTGGAGGATTTTATGAGTAAGTACTCACAAATTGAAGAAAATATTTTAAAAACTCAAAAACTTGCAAAAAGTCCTGTTTTAAGGGTTTTTAACACTTTTTTCACTAAAATATAAAAAATCCAATCTTTACAAGGTCGTAGCTGGAAAAATAAAAGTCATGTAGTCAATCCTTCGTACCGAGTTTTTCTTAGAATTAAGAGTTCTATAAAAGTAAGACATTTTGTCAGCATAAAATGTCAATGAATAAAATTACGCGTTTTCTATACTTACGGACGGTCCCCAAATCCCCTATTAATAATATAACAAAACCCCAAAACCCCATTATAGTATTTATTAATAAAATGATGTTATTCATTATAGAATTCTATTTTTATTAGAAAACCTGAAAATATGCTGAAGCCAAAACCCCTTCGGGAAAGCCAAAAAGGAGGCAATATTAATTGGATTGGGACGCGAGTCCTGAGCGAAGCGAAGACTCTGCGTATTGCGTCACGCATGAAAACCCAAAGTGTAACGCATGAAAACCCAAAGTGTAACGTATGAAAACCCAAAGCGAAGTTAAGGAAAACCCAAGGTCAAACTCGCAAAGCCAAAGAGACCGCGCCTTCTTATTATTTTTATGTTCTTACTATTATATGAAAACCCAGAGACCCTTTTTCAGCAAAACCCAAAGAGAAGCCAAAGATTGTAACTATATAATTATGAGTGTATGTATTTATTATAAAAATAGTAGTCTTTTTGGATTATGATGAGTAAGTAGTGACGAAGTATATCCATTTCTTAAAAGTAATTCTTTATTATAATTCATTATATCGTTTCTATATCAATTTTATAATAAAATAAGTGTTTTATATATAACTTTTATTTTTAATGAGTAGTAGTCAGGAATATGAAAATATTTTTTCTAACACTAAGTTTTGACAAGTTTTTTAGAGGCTATATATCGAGTGAAGCAACTTCATTTTCCAAATTATTACCATTTTTAGTTTTTTAAATTTTTTATGTGAATCACAATATATCAATTTTTAACTTTATTCAAAATAATATGAAAACCCAGAGAATCTTTAACCCCAAAACCCAGAGAGAAACCAAAGGTAGTAAGTTATTGTTTGTTTTAATTGAGTTTTCTTACTTAATATAAAGGACTTCTAGGTTTTCTTAATTTATCAAGGATTTTAGTATTATATTTAAGTAAATATAATTTCTTACAACTTTTTCGATTTATTTATTTTGATCGGGTTTTCTTATCAAATTGGTTGGGTTTTCTTATCAAATTGGTTGGGTTTTCTTATCAAAATAGTAGGGTTTTCTTATATATTTTACCATTATTTTAGGGTTTTGGGAGATTTTATGAGTAAGTACTCACAAATTGAAGAAAATATTTTCAAAAACTCAAAAACTTGCAAAAAGCCCTGTTTTGAGGGTTTTTAACACTTTTTTGACAAAAATAACAAAAATCCAATCTTTACGAGGTCGTAGCTCAAAAAATAAAAATCACATAGTGATTCCTTCGTACCGAGTTTTTCTTAAAAATTAGAGTTCTATAAAAGTAAGACATTTTGTCAGCAGAAAATATCAATAAATAAAAAAACGGCAGGAATTGGCTTTCTTACGGTCCCCAAATCCCCTATTAATAATATAACAAACACAAAATCAGCGCATTTATCCCTTTTACCCCCATTTTCACTAAAAAGTAAGTTTTTTACACAATTTACATAATTTTAAATTTAGAATGTACACTTTTTATTTCTAATGCTTTCAGTATATATAACAACTGTTAAATTTATAGTAAAAAGGAGGGGGGGGAAGGGGGGGGGGGTCTGAAGCCAATTTTATCTTAAAAATAGTGAAATTATACTGTAAAAAAAATGGATAGAATTTTAGACGATCTGCGGAGCCCCAAAACCCCATATATATAGGGATCCAAGAGCGGAGTTCTTATATAAATTGTGAAGTTTTATATTATTATATAGTAATTATTAATAAAATGCAGTAAATTACATTAGAAATCTTTTTTTTTATTTGAAAACCTGAAAATATGCTGACGCCAAAACCCCTTCGGGTAAGCCAAAAAACGAGGCACTATTAATTGGATTGTGACGCGAGTCCTGAGCGAAGCGAAGACTCTGCGTATTGCGTCACGCATGAAAACCCAAGTGACACACATGAAAACCCAAAGCTAAGTGAATGAAAACCCAAGGTCAAACTTGCAAAGCCAAAGAGACCGCGCTATATAAGGTTTATAATGACTATCTTATAGAATGAAAACCCAGAGACCCTTTTTCACCAAAACCCATAAGGAAACCAAAGTGAGTAATTTATATATAAGTTTTAAAGATATTATTATAGATAAGGTTTGATTTTCAGGGTTTTGCTTAATTTGTTATGTTTATACATTATAAACAAAAAATCTATTACAATATACAAATATTTCCATATTTTAAAATAAAGTAGGGTTTTCTTATCAAATTAGTAGGGTTTTCTTATCAAAATTGTAGGGTTTTCAGGGTTTTTAAAGATTTCATGAGCTAGTACACACAAATTTACAATAATATTTATAAAAACCCCAAAATCTTGCAAAAACCCATGTTTTGAGGGTTTTTAACACTTTTTGACAAAAATATCAAAAATTCAATCTTTACGAGGTCGTAGCTCAAAAATTAAAAGTCACATAGTGATTTCTTCGTACCGAGTTTTTCTTAAAAATAAGAGTTCTATAATAGTAAGACATTTTGTCTGCATAAAATGTCAATGAATAAAAAACGGGGACTTTTGACATCTCTAAGTGTCCCCAAATCCCCTATTAATAATATATCAAAACCCCAAACCCCAAAACCCCAAAGATAACCCTGTAAGCCAAAGAAAACCCACCCGTAAGCCAAAGAAAACCCACCCGTAAGCCAAAGAAAACCCACCCGTAAGCCAAAGAAAACCCACCTGTAAGCCAAAGAAAACCCACCTGTAAGCCAAAGAAAACCCACCTGTAAGCCAAAGAAAACCCACCTGTAAGCCAAAGAAAACCCACCTGTAAGCCAACGAAAACCCACCTGTAAGCCAACGAAAACCCACCTGTAAGCCAACGAAAACCCACCTGTAAGCCAAAGAAAACCCACCTGTAAGCCAAAGAAAACCCACCTGTAAGCCAAAGAAAACCCACCTGTAAGCCAAAGAAAACCCACTAGCTCTCTATAAAATACATAAATATATTGGTTTATAAATTTATTTTCTTTGAAATCCTTTGGCCACAGAGGCACAGAAATTATGTATAAATAATATATTATACATATTTTATATATAAATATATATTATTTTATTATGTATAATTATTTTAAAAAAATTAAAATTATAAATAATAACATTTATCTTCAATTAATTAGGTATTTATTATTATTAAATTATGTATAAATATATTATATGATAGATTATAATTATAAAATTTTTATTAAATATAATCTCATTTATGAAATAATTATTAAATAAAATATATATATAAACACATAAATAATTAACAAATCAAAATATTAGGATCTTTATAAATTCAAATATATAAAATATTAAAATAACAATTCGTTAATCAAATATTAATAAAAAAAAGGGACATTAGATAGATGATATTTGTGAAGAATAGAATTATATTAGGCCTTATATATTGGTAAAGGAAATGCACAGAGGAGTAGCTAGAATGGTGGACTCTGGTAGATTACGGAAGGCGGGAGGTGGGTGTGTAACCACTATGGGCACCGTACATCTACTAGAGGGGATTTCGATGCGAAGGGAAAGAATTAAATCTTTGAGATTTTTCTGGGCCCACCTCTTGCAAAGTACGAACAACTTTTATGCAAGAGAAAACCCTGCACAAAAACCTAATTTTACATGTGATATGAATGACTAAATTAATATTCTCCATCACCGACAGATCATCTAAATAATAGTAAAATTTGTTGGCGACCATCACCGACACACCATGTATATAAATCAATAAGTTGCTGGTGACCTTCATAAACAAATGATGTATATAAAATATTAAGTTGTTGGTGTCTATCACCGACAGATCACGTCTTTATAATAATAAGATGTTGGTGTCCTTCACCCACAAATAAAAACTAAAATACAAAAGTATGTGTATATCTATCATAAACACTTTAAGTTTATATTTTATCTATCCAAATAAATGTAATATTTCTAAAATAAATATAGTATTATATTATTTTATTTTTTATAAGATAATATTTATAATAAGTATTATGTTAAGAATAATTAAATATTAATATTTCTTTTTAATTTAAATATTTAAAATATAAATATTTAATTTTTTAAATATTTAAATATGTATATTTAAATAAATAAATTAATATAATTAATAATATAAAAAATAAAAATATAATCTTAATGGTCAAGAGAATATATTGGACTTGCCTACTTTGCACCAGATGCATCAGAAACGAAAGAAGAAAACAACATTTTTGTGTAGAGAACAATGATATTGGCAAGCAATATGGACTTTCAATATTTAGTAACAAGCAAAATACCTTTAATGAAGATGGCAGAATACAAACTCAAGACTAGGATGGTGCAGATACATTTAGCAAAAAATGGAATAAAGACTTATAAGAACATGATCCTGAATACTACAAGGAAATATTAGAAGAGATTCAATAAAACTATCAAGAATTTTAAAGATACAAAAAATAAAATAATACAAAATAATTAAAAAAACATAAAAAATGAAATATTTAATTTTTATAAAAATTTTAAATCAACATTATTTTCTAATATATTTACTAGTTATATTAATTAATATTAAAAAGAGGTAAGCAATAATATACTAAATATATAAGTATTCCTTTATTAGATTAAAGATAAATATATACAGTATTGTGTAGATCATGCTAATATATTATCGAATCTTTAGATTATCCTAATTTATACTACACCAACAGATCACCTCAATATAACATATAAGTTGTTGGTGAGAATCATCGACAGTACATAGACAGATGAGGCTACTATAATACATAAAGAGTCGGTGAGACTAATGACTCATCGACAGATGATGCTTATATAATATATAAGTTGATGGTGAAACTCATCGACAGTACATAGACACATGAAACTACTATAATACATAAAGAGTCGGTGAGACTAATGACTCGTCGACAGATGAGGTTAATATAACATAATAAGTTGTTGGTGAGAATCATCGACAGTACATAGACAGATGAGGCTACTATAATACATAAAGAGTCGGTGAGACTAATGACTCATCGACAGATGATGCTTATATAATATATAAGTTGATGGTGAAACTCATCGACAGTACATAGACACATGAAACTACTATAATACATAAAGAGTCGGTGAGACTAATGACTCGTCGACAGATGAGGTTAATATGATATATAAGTTGTTGGTGAAACTCATCGACAGTACATAGACACATGAAACTACTATAATACATAAGGTGTTGGTGAGACAAATTACTCATCGACAGATGAGGCTAATATAATATATAAGTTGTTGGTGAGACAAATTACTCATCGACAGATGAGGCTAATATAATATATAAGTGGTTGGTGAGAATCATCGACAGTACATAGACAGATGAGGCTACTATAATATATAAGGTGTTGGTGAGACTAATGACTCATCGACAGATGAGGCTAATATAATATATAAGTTGTTGGTGAGAATCATCGACAGTACATAGACACATGAAGCTACTATAATACATAAGGTGTTGGTGAGACTAATGACTCATCAACAGATGAGGCTAATATAATATATAAGTTGTTGGTGATAATCATCGACAGTACATAGACAGATGAAACTACTATAATACATATTGTGTTGGTGAGACTAATGACTCATCGACAGATGAGGCTAATATAATATATAAGTTGTTGGTGAGAATCATCGACAGTACATAGACACATGAAACTACTATAATACATAAGGTGTTGGTGACAGTAATGACTCATCGACAGATGAGGCTAATATAATATATAAGGTGTTGGTGAGACTAATGACTCATCGACTGACGAGGCTAATATAATATATAAGTTGTTGGTGAAACTCATCGACAGTACATAGACACATGAAACTACTATAATACATAAGAGTCGGTGAGACTTATGACTCATCGACAAATGAGGCTACTATATTATATAAGGTGTTGGTGAAACTCATCGACAGTACATAGACACATGAGGCTTCTATAATACATAAGGTGTTGGTGAGACTAATGACTCATCGACAGATGAGGCTAATATAATATATGGGTGTTGGTGAGGTGTTGGTGAGACTAATGATTCATCGACAGATGATGCTCATATACTATATAAGTTGTAGGTGAGATTAATGACTCATCGACAGATGATGCTAATATAATAGACAGTTGGTGTGGCTCATCGACAATACATAGACAGATGAGGCCACTATAATATATAAGTTGTCGATGACCTTAACATTCAATATACAAATAGATAAGGCTAAAAACATTATAAATGTTTCAAAATATAAATTAAATATAAATTATATATTTATAAATAATTAAAAAATTATATTTAAATATATCAATATTAAATTTAATTAAAATAAATAAAAAGTAATATATTAGAAAAATTCTTTAATATGTAAATAAGTATATAAAGGTATAAATAGTCATTATTAAATTTAAATCAAATATATTATTTATGAGGATTTATAACGAAAATATAAATAAATATATTGTTGTGTATGAAGTCATTATTATATTAAAATAAAAGTAATTAAATGGTTTTGATCAGTAATTAATATATTTTATATATATATATATATATATTTATATATATATATTTATAATATTATATATCAATTAAACATTATTGTAAAAAGTAAAATAATATTAGAATAAATTTTAAATATTTATTTTTTAATGGTAAAAAAATTGTATTTAAACAATCAATATATTATAATTATTATTTAAAATCAAATAAAAAACTATTACTCAGCAATGGGTTAAAACTATTACTCAGCAATGGGTTAAAAATATTACTCAGCAATGGGTTAAAACTAGATCAATGAGTGAGGAGACATCTAAAGGAGGAGACAATACTGAAGACACATTGGAAAAAATCAAAATAAGACTACTATGCATTTCATAAGGTAAGAATTTTTATTTTTTATTAACATTTTTTTAGACAATTTTCTCCACCTCCTCACTAGCCTACTAAACCAAAAAACGTAATTTTTAAATCTATATATTTTAATTGTCTTAACATTTTTTAGTGTGTGTGTTACCTCTCTCGCCGGATTTCCCGAGCAGACTATTACTCAGCAATGGGTTAAAAACTATTACTCAGCAATGGGTTAAAAAAGTCTCGGGGAAAATGAAGGCAGGAAAGCAAAAACTCAACGTCCGCGCCGTGCTTTCTGGAAACATAGTATTTAGTACTATGGCTAATGAGTTTACAGGAGGGTAAATGCTGCCCAAATTTTTATTGGCATTTTATAATGTCAGTAAAACAATATAAAAGTTATTGGTTTGCTTCACCAACAAAACATGAACAGTTCAACCAAATATAATATAAAAGCAGTTGGTGTGCTCACAAATATAAAATAAAATATTTTATGGAAAATATAATGTCCAAGAATTTACTTTTTTTAATATATAAAAATGTATAACTCCTATAATTACAGGAGGGTAAATGCTGCCAAAATTATAAAACTATATATATTATGATAGCATCCATTTATTAATTAAATTAATTACTAATAAAAATTTTTTTTAAAACTAATATAATATTATATATATAATATATATAATATATATATATATATATATATATAATATAAATATAATATTATATATATATATATGTATAAGTTTTGAAAAAGGAATATAACATTACATAGACATATCAGGATGATATTATATACAATATTTTGGATTGCTACACGAACGATACATCGACAGATTAGAGAAATATAATGTAAAAGTTGTTGGTGAAACAAAGAGACATTACATCGACAGATTAAAGAGATATAATGTACAAGTTGTCGGTGAAGCAGACGGAATATACATCGAAAAAATAAAAAAATTTATGTAAAGTAAGTTTCTTATAAAAATTCAATATATTATTTTTTTTTTTTTATAAATTTATTTTTATAAATCACTAATTTATATTAACATTAATATTTTTTATTAAATAGATTCTACACATATTACATGCTTCACAATATACATACTATTTTAAAAATAAATACAAATAATTTATAAATATTTTTTTAGAATGTTGAAAATTATATATAATAATATCAAATATATAATAAAAACTCTATCTTATTTGAGTTTTAAATAAATTAAAGAATTTAAAAAATATTAATTTAATTATTGTATTTTTTAATTTTTATTAAATTTTAAATATTAATTATAAAATATTTCGTTCCTTCAAAAATTTTTAATTCTATTAAAATAAATATTTAATTAGCGGTAACATTAACAATATAAATATAACAAATTAAAAATATATTTATAATAATAAAAATTAAAAAACAAAAATAATAAGATGAGAAAGAAACCAAGCCAATAAAAATCAATAGATTAAAATAATACAAGTGATCAAAATTTGTTACCTGGTGTTGCACATCAAGAGGGTGGATCTAACTCTTCTAATGAGGCTTCTCACCAATAACAACAAGAAGAACCAATGCAAATCGATACTTCAACAAGCAAACAACAAGACAACCAAGAACTGCCAATGTAAATAGACACATCGACTAACTTTCAACAATCATAAATTAATACAAACCAGAGCCAATTTGATAAACATGAATATATTTCAGAAACATCAAGTATTAATGAATTAGATTTTTTCCAAAACATAATAGAAAGTCAAGACTTTATTAAGATTATTGACTATATAAGATCCTCTTTCGCAAATCAATTAGATACTATATTAGATAGAACTATATATGAATAGAGTTTAGCTAATTATTGTCAAAAATCTACAAATCACAAATAAATTTAAGATAGCTTAACAAGAGGCTTAAAAGATTATGAGTCACATATCAAGTAAATACGTCAACATATATCGTTCAATGATACAATTTTATCTAAATATATACAAATGTCTAAAAATAACGTATTTTTAAACTATTTAAAAAAATAGACAAAAGAAATTATAATACAGCGAATTTCATCAAATTTACAGCTTGATCGAGAGTTAACAGGAAAATTTTTACAAAGAATAGTCATAGAAGAATGCATAATAAGATACAGTATTTGTCAAAACGAAAATAATTCAATAAATATTGAACAAAATATATTATCAATATTTTTAAAAGCAATTCAAATTAAATTGAAGGACTTTCAAGAAACTAACAAAATAATGAATGATTTTGGATGGGTAAAATGACTCAATTTATACTAATAAAACAAGACTGCATTTATTAAATTGGAAAAACTAACAGCAGAGATTTGGTAGTATGAATATATTAGAAAACCTACAAAGGACAAAATTATAGATAAATTAAGACTATCACAAGAACATCTTTTTTATTTAGAAGGATCAAAATTTGCAAGATAATAATAACTAAGAATGAATAAAGACTTAGAAAAAATATGCTCAGATAAGATATGTGGCCAATGTGGCAGAAGATTAGAGATGTTTAATGACAAAAAACAAGACTTCTACTTAAAAATTGAAAGAGATAAACCATGTAGATCTGAAATATATTTCAGTGAATTTGTTGATAAAATTGTATTCAGAGATATTGAAGAATTACCATCTTTTAGAGAAGTAAGAGTTTGCTACTGGTGTTATAAAAATGTTATTCAAGATAGTATAAGAGAAAGAAAAACACAATAACCAAGAGAGTTAAAAGTGATTAAGAAGTCGATTGAAGAAGTGAACATAAGACTAGGCCATGTATACAATATGATTATGAATGAGTCAAAAATATCTTATCATCACTTGAAAGGTGATACAGGATATTAACTATACAATAATAGCTTAGGAATATTCAGTAAAGAGTTTTTAAAGAATAAAAATTGGTGGGTAAATATCAACCATTAATAAGAACAAAGAATATGTGCAGCATTAAAATGGCTTAAAGAAAATAATCACTTATACAAAGAATATTATGCATTGTATGAAGTATTCAGATTATTAGGTAGAAATAGAGTTGTCAAAGCACTTATAGATAAGTAAGATGAAAGATATGAAATATATCCCGATTTAGATGAAAACAATATAATTGTTTTTGATAGAGATAGTATCAAGAAGGAATTAGGAAATGCCGAGGTATATATTATTCCAAAGAACTTCAACGAAGTATATTCAGATATCAAACAAGTATTAGATTTAAATGATTTACAAGCATTCGATGTATTTAAAAGAAATGTTGACTAGGAACTATTATAAAAATTACAAAATAATGATATAAATCAAAAAGTACAGGATAATGTCAAAGAATTCTAAAAAAATGCAGTATATTATGGGAATGAATATATGGAAGAGATGCTATTTCCAACATTATTTCCAGAAGGATTAGGTGGTTATAATAGTTCTTATATAAGATAAGGTAAAATGACAGTTACAAGGTATTCTAATATGAAAATATTAAGTATAAGAAAAGAATATGGATAGCATATACCTTATATCTTCTTCTTGTTTGATAGAAGGAGAAAGGAACAAATGATAAGTGAAACAAGAGGTATAAAATCAGCAGTACCAGGTCAACACAAAGGAC
>ARYC01021678.1:0-24164 GCA_000711775.1 Oxytricha trifallax
CTTTAAATGCGATGACAAGTATCAATGGAATTTGTCAATGAGTACTAAGCTCTTACTAAAGCAAGAGATAGACAGTGCAGATTTATAATTAAGCTCGATGAAATTCTCCTTGCTCAAGATCATGTTGCTTTTCGTCTCCCTCTATATTAAATGACTTTAAGAGACTACATATAAGATTAAAGAATTCCAAAGTAGCTACCTCTTATTCTTACAAATGTTTGCAAAGGCATAGAGAGCTGCACACTTTAGGGTATGTTCATAGAGACTTGAAGCCTGAGAATATTATGCTTGACTTTTCACCTCTCACAGTAGTAATAATTGATTTCAATAGATTATAAAGAGTTGAAGCTTCAGGACTTGTAACGTTTATGGTACTCCTGGATACTTTCCAGAAAGGGAGGACTGGAGAGATGGTATATTAAGTGGGATGTATGGGCTCTAGCAGCAATTATTGCTGAATGCGATATGCAAAGAAATGATTACTATAGCTGTAAGAGAGAGAAAGATTCAAAGCAGAGAATACAGCAATATCTAGACTTGAATAAGATAAAAGGTAAAATGAAAGATATGGCTGAGCAGATTATCTTAAGACAACCACAGAGCAGAGCAAACAATAGACTAAATGATCAACTGGATAGGAGATATCAAATTTAGAAAATTAGCACATGATGCCAAGGTATATTTTGAGTGAATAATAAAAATAAAACCCCTCTAATACACACTAATATACATTACATTTAAACATTAAAACCTACATAAACCCTATTTAAATCCTAATAAAGTATGCACTAATAGTCTACTTTTATCAATCAAAAACTCAATCAAACTACTGAAAGGGTTTTGGGGTTTTGACTTGCTTGCTCTTCTATAAACTTTTCTAACTCAACTGTATTCTTAACAACAAATGTTGCTCTTTTAGATTTTGTAGTATTTTCAGGCTTCTTGTTTGAAGCTATATCGTCTTAGACTTGAAACTTGATTGTCTTCTTATTATTGATGATTTTATTGAACAACTTATAGTAATATAAAAATACATAACAGTTTCCTAAAGTGCTTAATATATGGGTGCTTTGTAGAAGTCACATTTATCTGTTCATTGTGATAAAAAGCTTCTCCCATAATAGAAGTTTCTTTAACCCATCCTAATGGAAGTTCAGTAGTTAAGATTCGCTTTAAAAACCAAAAGTATTAGGCATCGTCATTTTCGAAGTCATATCCAATCTCATTCACAATTGCATTGACCTCCTGAAAAAGTTAAACAGTTATAACACTTTAATGAAATTTAAACTTACAGGCAAGGGAACAACAACATTTTTATAGACAATCTTCTAAGCAATGTTATTTACTTCTGATAGTTTAGTTTTTAGCAACAAACTTTAAAACTTC
The DNA here is from genome assembly GCA_000711775.1 of Oxytricha trifallax. Classification (NCBI taxonomy): domain Eukaryota; phylum Ciliophora; class Spirotrichea; order Sporadotrichida; family Oxytrichidae; genus Oxytricha; species Oxytricha trifallax. The sequence continues at coordinate 1,387 of ARYC01021678.1, forward strand.
GTAAGGTCTATTTTTCAAGTTAGTACGCTAATACCTAATTGAACTTTTATTCTAGTCAGATTAGTGAATTCTATTTTGCGAAATTTTCCTATTTGGGAAAGATGATTTTGAAATATCAGTTGAGTTTTAATTATTGTGTAGCTGATTTTATAAAAGTAGTTAGGTAGAAGACTAAGCATGTACAGTACCACTATTTTATTAAATTAAAGAAAATACATAAATAAAAAAACAATTTAAATTATATTTTTAATATTTTGGTTTTGGAATGGCTATGCTTAACTATACATTGGTTTCATAACTTTATAAATTTATTGTAATTATCATTATCATTTTAGAAATTTAAGTTATTCACATATCTAAATTTTGACTTTCCATGATGCATTTTTCTTTTTTTGCTCGTTTATTTAATGAAATTAAATCACCAATAATATAATTATTTATTCTTAAAAATGAACATTAAAATGAAGCCTCCTATTGGTAAATTGGCTATAATTAGGTAACTACGTTAAAGTCCAACAAACTAGAACTCTCATAAGAAACAATAAGAAGATAATTCCCCAAATAAAATTGATTAGTAAAATCTATCCAGGACTATAAGTGCATTTGCTTTGAGAGAAAACTCACCAGCAAATTTTATATAATTTGACTTACGGTCTTAACAATCTAGTTCGATGAAATACGAAATAAATCAGCATACTTAAAAGACTATTATTTAAAATTGTAAGGAATTATAGAGATTATATGTAAATAGATTTATTTATTTATCACTTGATAATCTCTTTTAATAAATATAATTTTTAATTATTAGAAATTAAAATGTTATATGTTTTAACTGCTTTAGACACTATTAAAACCCAAACATATTTCTAATATTTTCATTATATATATTTTAACAGGTGAATAAAGCATAAAAAATGCTGGTAAAGATTCAGTAAAATCACGAAAGCAAAATTAAACACCTACAGATGGCGGCAAGTAAAGAGCGAATATTCTAAGATAAAGTTATAGCGAGAGTTTTTATTAGCAATTAAAGTTTATTTAATGGTTTTTATTTTCTCATTTCCAATAAAGCTTTTAGATATTCTTTTTCATACATAATTTCTTGATATTAGCAGAGGTTTAGAGAAGCATAGCCTGCTACTAGTTATCATGGCATTAACGGATTTAAAATATAAAACTTAGATTAAACTATGAAAGATTTCAGAAATACAACCATTCAATTCAAAAATAAGTCACACATTTAAACTATATAAAATAAATATTTTTTATTGAATATCACAAGTAAGCTTAACTGAGATTCTCTATAAATTAATTATTAGAGCAGTGAAAAGGTAAAAAATAGAGGAGCTTGAGAAAGAAAAATTAAGAATGGGTATAATTAGAGAAAGAGAGAAAGCAAAGGTGAAAGTAGATAGAGTTGAAAATGATATGGCAAAGATGAAGAGGATTATATTTAAACTAATGAGATTTATACAAATTTTATATATTTAAAATCTTGGATAAACCAAGTTTTAATAGCTTCAAATGATTTGAAAGAAAGAATAGTCGCTGATCTTAAGTCAGAAGTGATATAGAAGTAAATTCTAGCCGAAGATTATAAATCAAAATATGAAAAGAAAATGAGGGAATTAGACTTTTACAAGAAAATGATGGGAGCATATTATTAAGGTATTTTTAAGAAGAAATATACAGAGTATAAAAATGAGTTACTTTTTAATGCTCAGAAAAGAGTAGAGCCTATGAGAAACATTGATTTTAATGTAATGTTTGAGAAGCTCTTTCCAAATTCAAGTAAGCATTAAAATCTTAATTAATATATTTTGTAGTTTCTACCAGTCAAAATATGTCCATGTCAATGCCAAACGATAAATTTATCGAATAGCCAGTTTAAATAGTTGAAACTCCAATGATTAACGAGCGTGACGAAGCTATAGATTTCAAAGATCAAATAAGATTGAATCAAGATCTAGAAGATTAATAGTTAGAAGAAGATGAAGAGGCATCACAATCAGATATTCTTGCCATTTAAAATGAGAAATTCTAAAAACGCCCAACTGTCATTAGGCATGATACAAACGATTTATTATCAGTTAAGCACATGAAAAGAAAGTTCATGCTTGAAAGCTTGAATTAAGATGCCGGAGGCAGCAAGTCAAATACAATGCAAAACTTTAAGTTAAGTTTGGGAAGAGTTTTTAATTCAGAGAAGAAAGAAAACAGTTCTTATGGAGCTGGGGAAATTATAAGGCAATCCTCAATTATCTCAGCCAGAAATAAATCCAAGAATTAAAATTAGTTATCTAATCGATCATCAAGGTCTAATAAGATGGGAGTATCATCAGATAAAGGAAACATGCTTTTAATGGCTAGAGATTAATTTAAATAGTACTTAAACCAGAAACGTTTTAATTTGGATGATAAAATAGCTTCAATCTTAAACTATTTCAACGAGCTTAAGTATGCACTATATCTACTCATGGGCATGAGAGATGTATCCCAGTATATTGTTTCGCTTTAAAGACTACAATCTCTTGAAGAATGGAAACTATCATTGTAATTGAATTTGCATAAATACGCAGATTGCTCCAACACATTTGTCTTCAAAGTTAAGAATTAGTTTAAGAAGTCTATTTCTGACTTGTATTTTGAAGGAGAGACGCAATATTAGAAGAAGTTTAATTTACCATTTAATCATTCTGGTTTAATGAAAAGGGCAATAAAATAGTAAGAGTATGTTTAAGACTCTTTTATTGATCCTGGTTCTTAGTTTTACTAAATGATGAAGGATAAAGCTAATTGTTCCGTCAAAAATGCTTAAGTTAATATTAAATCTATATAATTTAATGCGACTGCTATACCAATATACTAAAATTAACAAGCAAGTAATTTGAGTCTCCCACCAAAATAAAGCAATGGATAAGCTCCATTATTACCAACTTATATAATTTTACTATGTAACAAAAAACATATTGAAAATTAGAGTAGTTTAACCACGGATGAAGTTAAATTAGCTTAGTTTGCTGTTGATGCTTTTTAATCTCATATTGATATTTGCAATTAGAGAGAAATGTCACAATCATAATAGTAAATCTTATATAAAATAATAGTTTTAATGCCTATCTTTTCATTAGATTCAAAATAGATTGCATAAACCAAAGAATTACATAACTAAATTTTTTTATGAATATATAGAACTGAAATAAAGAGATTTATTCAAACACACAACCAATATAATGAAGATAAATTCTATAGATAACCTTATTGATTATTTCTGTACCAAAGCACTTAAAGAGCTTTTTCCCATGTATTTCACAGATTATGTAATTTACCTAGTAGAATTAAACAATTCGGGCAATGAAGATAATCTGACTCCTTATAAACTAAGAAGAATTTGTAACTTTGATCTTGGCAAGTAAGAGGGAAAATTTAAAGATCTTGAGAAATATAGTGTTCTAGATGAAAACCAAAGAAGTAAACTTCTATTCACGCCTGATGGGCTTGTCGGTGAAGCTTTAAAACGCAAGTAAGATGTAATATTGCGTAGCAACTAATCGACTATAAAAATTAACACTCAACTGGACTTTGAAGTTATCAAAGACTATATGATTGTAACAAAGGTCTTGTAGAGTCAAATCACTGACACTAATTATGGAGAATAAAATCAAACAATTAATCCTTCTTTTGTATCTGTAGATAGCTAAGTGCCCATGAATAACTCAATTCATACTGGAACTTTAAAACCATCGCTTTTTAATAGAAAGTATAACATGAATTCCAATAAAAGTGAGATACTGGCTTTGATATAGTATAGAATTAGCGAAGGAAATTATAAAATTTTCAAAGATAGGCTAATCAATAAGGAGCTTTTTGACAATCTTTGCTATGTATTTTCACTCAGATTTTCTTAATTAAAATAGTTTTGATTTATGAAGTAGGATAATTTATATTATTAATTAGAATTTGATATTTCTCAAGATTTAATGATAAATGGGAAACTTTATGGTCATTTTTATGTCTTTGTTAAATTAAGAAATCAAAAGAAAGGAAAGAATATGTTGATTACATTGAGGATTACTGAGAAATATCCAATTACACTTAATGTACCAAAGAACATGACTAATGGTAAATTTATACCTTCAAACCATCTCATCCCACTTATTTTCACAAATGCATATGCTAAATAATATATTAATTGAAAAAGATAAATTACTTGGAATTAAAAAGCAAATTGTAACAGAGCAAACTCCTCCAATGATTGATAGAATTTTAGTAATGTTTGGATAGATTAATCTTTCACATTTAAATCATAGATATAAAATGTTTTCAAAGAATAGAGACATAAAGTACTAAATATTTTGAATTGATAAGATAAAAAGTAACTTCGAGAACTAAAGCAATAAAATGTTTAAATTGCTATCAAACTTCAAAAATTACCACCAGAGCTCCCCATATCTTGCTCAACTACTTTTAAGACTTGACTACAACAATTACATGAGCAATTTATCAGAAAAGATTGAGAATGAGAGAAATATGATGTTGCTAGGTAATATGAGACAATAGTAGCAAATGCAATCTCAGCACTAATAATTTTAAATGCAATAGTAGTTTCACTATAGATGAACAGATGTATAAAAGAGTGTTTTATGTGTTAACTAAATAGATTAAGTTCATAAATATATTCAATCAAATTATAATTCCAATTAAATTATCAACTTCAATTATATAAGTCATGATATATATATATTCATAGAGCCATTAATATTTATAAATTTAATACAAAATTATAAAGAAATTGAAAATATGGAAACTACTAAGGTATAAACAAAAAAGAAGCAGTAAAATCAGGCAGCTTCTTATTGTTTAAATTTAGAAAAATTATAGGCTATGAGGTAGTATCCTCCCCCCCCCAAATGTATACTTTTCTTTTTGTATTCTGATAGAGTTTTTTACGCTGAGTAATAGTAGCAGATGAACATGGAATGTGCGAGCAATAGTTTTCGAGATATGACCCATCAAAGTCTCGTTTTTATATATAAAAATCATGATACATTTTACAAAAATTTTCAAATTTTGCACAAAATTTAATTTCTCTAAAATTAATGATTTTAGCTGTTTTTAACTATATTAACAAATTATATCTAATTTATTATAATTTTATAAAGTGATTTAAAAATCATTTTAACTTTCATTTAAGATTTTCATAAATACTATAAAAGTTCACTTTATAAAATTATAATAAATTAGATATAATTTGTTAATATAGTTAAAAACTGCTAAAATCATTAATTTTAGAGAAATTAAATTTTGTGAAAAATTTGAAAATTTTTGTAAAATGTATCATGATTTTTATATATAAAAACGAGACTTTGATGGGTCATATCTCGAAAACTATTGCTCGCACATTCCATGTTCATCTGCTACTATTACTCAGCGTAAAAAACTCTATCAGAATACAAAAAGAAAAGTATACATTTGGGGGGGGGAGGATACTACCTCATAGCCAAATTATAATAATAATTAATTGAAAATTAAAAAACTTTAAGATAATGAAATTATTCATGTTTTTAATCAAGCCAATATTTTGTATATATAATATTTTCTTGAATTTTTATTAGAATAATATCTTATATAATTAGTTTGTTCATTTTAGCACTAAAGTATTAACTACTGTATATTAAACATAGCTTTACAATTTTTTTAATTTGAATTAAAATAAATATCTTCGACCATCTCCAGAAGGAGCTAAATATTTCAATTTATGCAAAAAACAAGAGAAATGTAAGAAAAATGAATGTAAAGCATACCACCCACTCTGGGCTATGAACTGTTGTGTGCCATTTATGTATGAAAAATGTGATAAGGAGCTTTGTTAACTCAATCATGAAAAATGGCTAGAACTTATCAAGAAATCTATAAAACATCCAGAAATGAGAATTGATGAATTTACTTTGAAGCCATTTGAAGGAAAGAGATAAAAAAAGGATGCTAAATATGGGGAATAAGAAATTCAAATGAATGGATTATAAAGTCGAATTTTTATCAAAGATTTAATAATTTAAAAATATAATCATAAAGCCACCCTTAAAATCATCAAAAATGACATAGAGTTAGCAAAGAAGAGTAAAAATGTAAGCAAAATATACAGAGTCACATCAAATAAAGCTGCTCAATGCAACAAATTTCAAATTCCAAGTATAATTATAAATTTGATAAATTAATAGTCCTTTTAGTTTTTATCTTTATTTATCATGTTTATTTACAACATCAACAAAAATGATGAAAACACAGCATAGCCAGTATCATAAATTATTTGTAAACTTTGTGTAAAAATAATATGGCCTACAGTCATACTTAAACCCTGCTAGAATATTAACGAAACAATCAATCGAATAACTTATTTAATCATAAGAAAATAACACAGAAGGACTCTCACAACTAGATTTAAAAGTTTCAAAATTTTTGCTTATATACAACCCAAAAAAACCAAAAAACACCAAAAATATGATTTTTAGGAAAACAATATAAATAACATATAAAATTATCAAATAACTAACATTATTCACAAATATAAAATATTTAAGAAAGAGCGAAATTATAATACTAATTCAGTAAAAATAATACTTATAAAAACTAATAAAATATTTAATTCTCTATTAAAGAAAAAGAAAATAAAAACTAAACTTTATAATAATATAATGAAGTTAACCTAATAATATAAGGTTTATTTATAGATTTAGTTTTAAAATAGAAAATTTTTAACAAACACTATCAATTAGTTTAAAGATAAATAATTTGTATCATTATTTTTTATTACTTTAATATTAATTGATTAAGGTAAATTAGGTTAATGGTTTAGAGAAGTTAATTAAAAATATGAAGATAAAACTTAAGGAATACTAGAATAATATAGCATTGATAAAACAATGTAGCATCTTGAAAAATCAAATGAAAAATAGGAATCGTAAGTCTAAGAGAAAGAGCCAAAAAGCAAAATTAACAAAAATAAAAAAGATAAGACGTTTGCTACCAAAGTCCCCAAGTATAATAAATTGGCAAAAAATATTTTATACAATGAATTAGTTTAAAATATTTAATATTTTAATTAATTATAAAATTTTAGTATATATAAATGGCTTCTTATAAACATTATTTAAGAGATTATTAAGATTTAAGATAAAAGATATTAATTGTTTTCACAAATTTAATCAAAAGTATTAAATACTTTTTAATTTATTCTCAAAAATTATGAATATAAATTTTATTTTTTATAAAATTTAAAAACTAAAATTTATTGATATTCTTATTAATATTAAAAAAAATCTAGATCTATTATTAAAATGTTAGACTAATTAAAAAAATTATTATTAAGCAGAAACACGATCTATCTAAATATTAATTGATATTTTATGCCAATAAATAGTGGCATAAATACAGTAATTATTGAAAATAATTTATTTTACTTTGTATATTTCATTTTTTTTATATTGATTTAATTATAAATCTTGAGTTCTACAGACAATCAATCTTCTGATTAAGAAATAAATTAGGAGATATAATTTTGCAGTGAAAAGTAAGCAAAACTCTATGCTAAATTTAAAGGATACAATGAGGCACTGCTAGAATCATAGTACATTAGTGGAAACCAGCTAACTAAGCATGAACTTTGTATCCTGAGGAAACTAGTAAAAAAATGCAAATTTGTTAAACAGAATTGCTTTGAAAATCTTTTTTTTATGTTATAATTATTATAATTATAAATTATTATCATATGTCTTTATATTTATTTAAAGCTTATGGAATTTAATATTGGGGCTTAAGCCTGACAGATACTTATTATAAATATTTTTTTTATAAGATAAATTAAGTAATGTATGAATACCATTCAATTTTTGGAAAATAAAATAAATAATAATTAATTAATTATCAAATTAGTGGAAGTTAACTTTGTTTGAGACTTATGCAAAATGTTAGTTATTTCTATATATTCAAAATTAGATTGACTCTACTTTTGGATGGCCCATCTATCGCATCTTGGAATGAGTTATCTCTACTTTTATTTTAGTTAATATTTTTAGTTAATACAATTTTTCAAATTAAAGTCGATTAAACTCTTTCGAGGGAAGTGATAAAATAGTCCGTCAATAGTAAAATACAGCTTAATTTGAATTCTTTATCGATAAGGTACTATCTTGCATAAATTTCAACAAAGTTAACTTCCACAAATAAAATTATTAATTTATTTCCTAAAAATCGAATATTTCCTTCAATAATATTTTAACTAATATGTTTACGAATCCTCAATTTTGATGGTGTTAAACTTGTCGGTAATTATAAATTTTAGAGTTCATAATTAAAAATACTTCATAACTAATTGATTTTATATATAGTTATTATTAATGAATGAATTTTAGTGCTAATATTGCTTGAATTGCCACCTTTTATCCTGGCTTGTAATATGAAGCTATTTTTTATGTTCGAAATAAAGTCCTTTTTGGCGTTGAGATCACAAATAAATCTCATTCAGAGGTCGGGAATATGAATGCTAATTGAGTTATTATCCTTTAAAATTTATTCAAAAATATAATTCATAGAATATTTTAATACTGAAGGATTAAAAATTCTCCTTTTTCTAAATTAACTAAATAATAAAATGTTATCAATTAATTTCAAAAATGAAATTAATGAGGCTCAAAATTTTTTTAATCTTATTAATTACATTGAGAAATATTCAAACTAGCTTGAAGACTGTATTTAATTGGGCATTTGTTAAATATGTGAAAAGGAACAAGAATATTAAAAATTATTTAATAATTTTTATCTATTTTGTATTGAAATTATATTTAATATGCTTATAATTTAAAAGAATATAGCTAAAAGCACAATAAATACTATGGAATAATTGAGGATAAAGTTATATGTAAGGATTGTAGAAAAAAGTACTTTTCTCCCATTTAAGATTTAAGCATTTAACTTGGTGATAAATATTGCAATTTAATTATAGTTTTTTATTATTTACAAAAAGGTTTTTTATTACAATTTTTTTAGAAGTTTAATTCAATCTTGATTGAGTCTCTAGTCTTTTTTTTTAGAAAAAGAACTTTTAAATAATTAAATTATAGAATTAAAATTTTAGCATTTGCTTTATGGTTATTTATGATATCATAAGTATTTTTTCCTTTTATATTTATATTTGATAAATAAAGCTTTTTTGGATATACGAAAGCAAAATTTAATAAAGAGCATAGTACTTACTTAAAAGCTATAAAATTAAGGGCCTATCTACCGTACACTACATATGAAAACTTGAAAATATGGCTTGAAATTATGGATGAAACTATCGGACATTAAAGTTTAATGCAATTAAAATACTTGTATTAATTAAACTATTTCAATATTAATTCTTTAAAAATAAGGTTTAATTTATTAAATTTAAAGAAATCATCGTGAGATATTTCCTAATTATATTCTATAAACTAATAAAATTCCTAAAGTATATTTTAGATTTAGACTAGATATTATTGATAAAATACATAAGAATAGGAAATATTGGAAATAAAAATTAATGAGTTTGAAGTATATTATTACAACTGGCACTAATTACATTTATTGATGATTTTAATTTGATTTATTTTATCACTAAATTTGATAATTAATTTAAAAATATATATAATTAGTGTGCAAGTGTGCAAAAATATAATCATTAGACTTGGGTTTGATTATTTGCACAAATCTGAAATATATAATTAGTATATATAATTAATTAATTAGAAATAAAAGCCGGTTTGCACCATTCTGACACGGAGATGTATTTTATGGGACTTACTGGGTAATACGGAGGCTCTGATGTTGTTTGCGCCGAGAACAAAATTCAGCTTCTTGTGACCAGTTACACCGATGCTAAAGACGAGAATGGCAGGGACCTCAAACGGTAATGTCTACAGTAACCTCGTTGATGACGAATGTGTTTGCGATCTTGAATGTAACTTCCTCCAAGTCAATGCCAATAATTGTGTGGTGGCATGTTCCGCGCTGCCTAAAGGGAATACAGATCATACTGTTACAGCCAGTTTCATGTTCTATTCTAACCGACTCTATAGGAAACGTTCAACCACAGATTGCTTAGTTTGGCGATAATATCCTCACCTTCACATTCGACCAGCTTAAGACGGCGTATTAGTGTTCTTAGAGAGAGATGCTGAAGGTGGCTTTCCGCCACACGGTGTTAATGCTACGAGTTAGAAGGTACTGCTATAGCTGCTCATGAGAGATCGTTCAACATCCCAGATACCACTACCGATAACTATTAAAGACACTGCTACTGAGGAGCAGCGATAAGTAATTATTTTCTAATTAATTAGTTATAAAACTAATTATGTATTTCAGATTTGTGCAAATAATCAAACCCTAGTCTAATGATTATATTTTTGCACACTTGCACACTAATTATTTATATTTTTAAATTAATTATCAACTTTGGTCATAATCTAAATCAAATTAAAATTATTAATAAATGTAATAAGTGCCAGTTGTAATAATATACATTAAACTTATTTATTTGTATTTCTAATATTTCCTATTCTTGTGTATTTTAACAATAATATGTCATTAATTATTTTCAATCTTAAGTAATATCTATAAATTATATAATTATTCAATAATTATATTTAAATTTTAAGGAATAAATTTTTCTGTGAATGCCTGTTCTAAAGAAATCAAAGCCACCTCAAGAACAGAATTCACTAAGAATAAGGAAAAATATGTGATAAATTAAATAATTTTCTTATTATTATAAATAAAATTTATTTATATTAGTTAAGCAAAAATACTATGTATGCAATCTAGACTGCAAATTGAATTTAAATTCTAGATTGAAAAAATTAGAAAAAAATGAAAAGACTAAGAAAAGAGTGGAAGCTAATCTGTATTCAAATAATAAAGATATTGAAGATAAATCTCAGTTAGAGAATCAAATTTAATTAGAATCTTAGAATCCTTTAGAAATGTATAGCAACCAAGTAAAATAACATCAAATTTCTAAAATAAAAAATAAAATTTAATTATTCAATATTTGGAAGAAAACCCTGGTGATATTCAGATTAAGAGGTCCCTATAGAATTTAGCAAAATTGTCAGGTGCGAGAGATTTCTCAATAATCTCTAAAGCATTTAAGTTCAATGAATTCGATTTGATGTAAACCAGGGATTACTTAGTAAATATAAATAATCCAAAGTATAAATCATATGATTTAGCCAAAAATTTAGAATTACATGATAAATATAAATCAAATTGATTTTTAATAAGCTAAAATTTTTGAAAAATAAATGAAATTTAATTTGTAATTAAGAATTTGAATATAATGGTCAATAGAGATGCCAAATGAATTAAGAATATTTGAACTCTTAAAAGAATAGATCTTTGTATTTTGACAATATCAGGAAGACCTATAAATGAATTTCCCCAAGATATTCTGACTGTCTTCATTGGACCTATAACTGCAATCTTTATCATATTAGAGCTCAGGAAATTTCAATCTCATCCAGTTCGAGCCTCAAACGTCATTTAGCCAATTCTTAATTCAGGGCTTAGATTAGGGCTTACAAGCCCCATTTTAATAATTTCTTAATTATAATGATTAATAATGAGATTTAATTTATAAATATTATTAAAAATTAAATATGGACTAGGATTAAAGGTATTCTCTATAGAGAATTAAAATTAATATTAAATTTATTACTAAATTAATTAAACATATTAAGGTTTTATAGATAATTATTAATTTGATTAAGTATATACATAAATGGGGCTTTAAAGGAGGGCTTATAAGCTCTTAGTAAAATGGGCTTATAAGCCTTCAAAGGTTCGAGGATGTTGATTTCACAATATATTGGGCTAAGATAGTAAGAAATATAAAGATATAATACATACGAAGTGAGTCAGAATATCTTGAGCTTAATTACAAATGGCACGATGAGATATGATAATTTTATTATCACTTCTATCATGAATGGACTTATTTATTCAAACTTCTCCTAATACCTCTTTATTCCATTATGTAAATAATTTTGATTAAACATAAAATTCAACTTATTTTTCAAAAATTTTAGCTTACTAATTACAATTTAAAACAATTAGAAAATATGATAGAATCAAAACCCCAAAACCCCTTAGTGAGGTTTATAAGTGCTTTGATTTGTAGGGTATAGTTGGGGTCTTATTGGGGTTAGTAGAGAAAGCGCAAGTTTTATGTGAATTTAATGAATATTTAATGAGTATTAATGTGCTTAAATCAAAAAAATTTTATCTGCTTATCTTTGTGGTATCTCTTGAACTTAGCTCTCTTTAATGTTTCAAGTATATCTTCTAATGATGATCTTGGATAAGCTGGAGCTCTTACTATGATCATCTCAACCATTTTCTTAATCTAAGTGCATACATCTTCCTGCTTTATATGTTTAACAGCCATGCTCATTGATTACTTTTCTTGCTTTGTTCCGAAGTAAGACATACTTTCCATATCGCACTCTAAAATAATTGCTGCTACCGCCCAGACATCCCACTAAACAGAGCCATTAGTCCACTTCTCTCTTATTGGGAAGTACCCAGGTGTGCCTAGCACTTTAGCTAAAGTCACTATTTCTTACCTTATTGCTCCATTGAAATCAATGACTACTATTTCTAAAGGACAGAGATTTAGCATTACATTTTCTGGCTTCAAATCTCTATGAACATACCCTAGATCATGCAGCTCTTTCACACCCGTGGTCATTTCCGTGAGTATCTCATTCAAGTCATCTGGGTATCTATTATGGTAGAGATAATCTCTTAGAGTAATTTCAAACTTCTTAAGTCGTAATGCAATAAAACCATGTCCAAGAATAACTCCATCGAGTTTAAGCAAGTTCTTGCATTACCTTTTATGAGCCTCTCTAAGTATTATATATTCATTGGCAAACTCATTTTGATACTGCTCGTTCCTAATAAGATATTTGAAAGGATATACCTTATAAGCATACTCATAAACTACTATGAGTTTTGCCTTGTTAGCCACATCAATATGTAAATAGTTGTCAATGCAAAAACTGAGATCTACTGCATTTAATGCAAGTATATACATAGCTCTCTCTTACAAGCATGCTATATATAATTCATTAGCTGGTTGGTTCATTGACTCAAAACGTTTCTGCTTCTAAGTCTCTCTTCCTGCTCTCTTTAAGACTCTACAGTATTGGACTTTCTCTTGGCTGGTATAAGTATTTATGTTTCTTTATCTTGCATTAAAACTCACTTAAATGATGTTTTTGCATGTGTCTTTTAACTTTAGCCGAGTGAGTGTAAGACTTCATGCAAGTCGTGCACTAATACCTGCCATCGACCTTTTAGTGCTTAAAATATATCTTAGCTCACCCAGAGTGCATCTCTTTGATGTGCCTCTTCAAGCTCGAATCAGCTGAGAAGAAATTTTAGCATTCATCACATTAAAATTCTTTAATCTTTTCTAGTGGGAGATGTTCTTTTAACTCCTCAACATCTTCGATAGCGTTTAAATACTTATCTCTGCTCTCTGCTTCCTGATATTTATTTCTAGAACAAACACCTCTGATTCAAACTAAAGAGCTTTAAGCTCTGGCTCCTTTTCAATGTATATGATCTCTGGCTTCTTAGTTTATCCAAAGTATAGCTAAGATTATCCACTGCCAAGAGAGACTGCTTTGCGATTTAAGTTAGCCGCCATGTTTAAATTCAAATTTAAATTTCTATTATAAAGCTTTAATAACCTCTCTTGTTATAGTAACTTTGTATAGGAGTTGGTACTGCAACAACAATGGTTGATTCTTAGGCGTTAGACATCATATTTATACTAAGTTTATAACTATAAATTTTCTAAATTCATGCTTAATATTTTTAATTTTGGTACAAACTTAGAAAAAATTCAGGTTGGTACTGGTACAAATTAGGTTTTGAACCATATTGGAACTTTTCCATTAAAACATAATTAGTTTAAAACTAGGTACTAATTAAGTTTTGGTACTATTAAATTGGTACCAATTAAAATTAAACGAATTTAGTACCAGTACTAATTAAATTTAAACAAATTTAGTACTAATTTAATGGAACTAAATTGATAAAAATGGAGCTCCATCACTGCAGTTTGTTACAGCTTCTGCAAACTTTCTCCACGTATCTTGCAGGGTTGACCTCCTATAAGATGCCCATATTTAATAGTAAGATTTTAAACAATAGGATCCAGAAGTCTATAAGTTATAATTTGAAATTCATAATAGGAAGAGGAACAAAGATGAAATCACTCAATGATCAAATGAAAAGAGTCGAAGCTCAAGAAATGATATCAAGATTCAGAAGTAAAGAAGATCTCTATCGATACCAAACTTTACATGGTAAGATAACTTGATGACTAATAACATATTATACAGTTGGTTTAATCCTTCCTACGATGGAAGGTACCAAAATTTCATTCTTGAAAGCAATACTTTGTGAGGAGAAGAAAGCCTTTAAAAATAAAGAGATTAAACTAATCGAATTCCCAACTACCCTGACATTTCAGTCACTAATCTTTAAAAGATGCCATGTAAGATGAGGAAGTGGTAGTTTACCTTCCTACCAAGAAACAACTCTCTAAAAAACTACCAGAGAGGAACTTCTTCTTTGGTGTTCTTGGTACAATAAAAGAGGATTATCTCAGAGAAATTATTGAAGAAGCACATAAGAAACGATATTCTATTTCTCCTGAAGACTAGAAGAAGCAAGGCATACTTATAAGCTCAGCTTGGCTAGAGGAACTTAAGAAGCATCCTTATCTTTCAAGTAAGCTTTGACATACAACTTTGAAGGAAAATCTGGCACTGGTATATATCTTATGAAAGAGCATGCTAAGGTTCATAGAGAGAGAAAGTCACAGAAAATTCATGAAGTGAGCAAGAGCTTTATAAAGATGTTTAAAAGCCAGATGAGAAATGAACATAGATGCAGGAGCTGGCACAAAAAGAAGAAATATGGGCCCAAGCAAGCCATAAGAAGAGGAGAAGAAAGAGGAGCCAAACCCATTTATGGCCAGTTTAATATGTGAATATATTCATTCGTTTAAATCTAAAACTTATTTATAAACATTCATTCTTCCCTTTCTCGCACAAATTGTTGTCATATCTACGCACACTCTCTTAAAGCTGCTTTGAATCAAGTCTACTGTATCGATGGGCAAGTCATGCATAAGATGATACAGCAGAAGCTTCTTGTAGTGATCTTGATTTAACTCCAGTAGAATTCTATTCCATTAAATTAAGGGCTGTAAGGAACGTTGTATACAGGAGTTATGTTTAACTCTTCATAAGCTTTCTTAGACTCCTTAGTCTTATGAACTGATAGGTTATCAACTAACAGGATGATCTCTTGGTTGCTATACTTCTCTCTGAGCTATGTAGGAACTCTATATACTACTCTCGCTTAATAGAGCGAGGGTGAATCACATAACTCTCTAAGCCTGAATCTTCACTTATACCAGCTAAAATTGCAATGAGTGACTACCTTTACTTTTTAGTCATAAACTTCTATGTTATCATACTTCTTGTACCTTGACTTATTAATAAAAGTGTTGAACGTAAACACAGCTTCATCTGCATGTATGAACTTGATGTTATTATCAATAGCTCTCTGCATTTAATCATATATATAGTTTAAATTATTGCTATAAAATGGCACTGTAAAATCAATCACTCTCTTAACTCTGTTGACAGTCTTGAAAGTAATACCATTTCGTCTATAAATATTGGCTATAGTCTAAGGAGAGATACGCATGTCTGGTAACTTGCGATGAAACATGACAGCTCGTTAGCCAAGAGGAAAGTGAGCCCAATACTTTAATGTCTTAGAGTCACAGAGATAGTCAATATGGACCTGTGAGAACTTTTATTTTCTTGCAGGATGTTTTCAAGAGCCTGAGTCATAATGTTAAACAGCTAACAAGCAATGATACCTAACAGTTGGGGCACTCTTTTGTAGGAGTCTTGCTATGGCTGTATAATTCAACACTGGTTTGACTTAGTCTATATTAATACTTGTACCATACCTAAGCTTAAGCATAAATCTAAATATTACTCATCATAAATAGATTCTAAATTTCGCTAATTTCTATTTCTCATTTTGCAATATGACCTAATTTCTCAACTAACCCCAATAAGACCCCAACTATACCCTACAAATCAAAGCACTTATAAACCTCACTAAGGGGTTTTGGTTTTGAATGTAGTTTAAATAAATGCATAAATTTTATATTTTATGATATTTTTTTCTCCGAAAATCTTTTTAATTATTTAAGTTTGAGATATCCCAAAAGATAAGTACTATGATTAGATATTATTCAATAATTCATTCCTGATTAATTCATTAAAAATAATAAACTTCATTTAAATTATTAACTTTAGCTAAGATATGGTGATTAAATAAAGAATATTTATACTAAATATTGTAATTATTTATATTTTTTATGCAAAAATAACTATTGTTTTTTTTAAAAAATTTAATATAAAGTATTTGTTAAAAACAATAAAAGAAAAAATGTTTGAAAATTCTAAAATTTATTAGAAACAACATTGGCATTTTAAGATATGTAAGGATTTTACTTATAAATTTATAATTTATAAGTAAAAAGAATAAATTGAGTTTTTTATAATGTGAAATTTATTTTTTACTTTTTAATTATTAAACTTATGATTTAGTAGATTTACAAAATGAATATTTCCAATAAAATGTTAAATTAATCACCTATTTTGTCAAGTCTAATCTAGGAATATATATAATTATTAAAATTATAGTTATTAACTTTCTTAATTTAATGATAATTTTTTTCATAATAAGAGAGAAGCAGTAAAAAAGACTAGTAATAAGGTTCTACTTTAAAGTATTTAGATAAATTGATAGATTAAAAATCCATTGAAATTTATTAATTTTATTAAGTTTATATTTATTTAAATTACTTTTATAGAATTTTGAAATGAAATAAATATTTTAAACATTCTAGAAATCGATAAAATAAAGTAAAATTTGAATGAAATCTAAGTAATTTTCCAGTTAAATCAAAGTACTTTCACATTTAATTTTAGAAATGCATATAATCTTAATCTAGTTTCGGTCCAATTTTTTGAATTTCATTTTATATTAAACTTGCAAATGATGGTCTGATTTTATTAAGTCCATTGTTAATTTTGTGAATATTTCCAAAAATTGAGTAGTCGTTTTAAATGAATTCTGATAAATCATATTATTACCCAGATTCAATAGTCATTCCGAATTCGTTTGCGGCCCACTCAAAATCATCATAAGGAGGGATGTCAACTTAAATTAACATAAATATTTTATAGATTTTATTAACTTATGCATGAATACTTAAACTTTTGAATCTTTCACGAGAAGGTTCCTTAAAGAAAGTTAATATATAGCAAATATATTGATAATAATTTGATTTAAAGTTCTATTAAGGATTTCAACCTTTTACAATTCTTAAATTGCAATAGATTCAAAATATCTGAAATCTTTTATATTTGAATACCCCACTCCATTTATATAATAAAATTATGATTGCATAGCTTTACAGACCGCAAATAATTCATAAAGATTAGAAACTTTCAAATAATATAAATTAATATAGCATAATTAAATTTATTAAATCTCAGTAAAGTTAATTATAAATAATTAATTTTTTTTCTGTCTCCCTTATTAGACTCTTAAAAGGAATTTAAAGTTTATTTAATGATTAAAAAAATTCCTCGATAAATCTTTATTAAAAAGTAAGAAGTTAATAGAAATATTTAGGAATTAAAAATCATATTCTTATTAAGTAAAATAAAAATTGTAATTCAATAAATTAGCTGACGTTTGTTAATAAATTATAAAACCAATTATTTACTAATATTTTGGTGAATCTATGATAACCCATATATAAGTAAGGATAACTAAATGAATCTAAAAATATATTTATTTGTCTAAAGTTATCCTCAAAGTTCTCAATTTTGCATATCATAAATGAATTTAATTTTTTCAAATTATTATTAATTTCCCAGGTTGTAAACTAATCCACAAATTTTTGAAACGCTTCTTAATTGGTAATCATTATAATATATTTATAAACTGAAAATATAGGAAACTTAGATTATGAAAAAGTGCAATAGTTATATAAAAAAGAAACTGGAATTATTAATAAAACCTTGTGAATTCTTCAATAAATAAAAAGTTTATTAATTTAATTTAGAAGAATCACTACTAAACATAATGATTCTGCTGTTTTTTATCAAGGTTTATTTTTTCTTATGCTTATCTATGTTAAAAATCAAGTAGAAATAAAAATATTTTATAAATTTAAAAACTTTTATTTTATTAAATTTTTAATTGCTATCAAAATTAGACATTTTTCGTTAATTGCTAATCATTTTTTATTAAATTTATCAATTTCTCAAAAATATGCCATGAATGCATGATTGAATATAAATTTGAAATTAAAAAATAAAAATTATATAATATTGCAACAATAATACAAAGTTGCTATAAGCTATTTTTATATTTGAACATTTTAGCTGAAATAATCCATTTCAAAAAGTTTTCAATTAAATCGTATTTGTTATTGTATTTGTACAATTAATTTTAGTTTATTCTTAAATAATTATTAATAATTTGAATTTATATTTATATTATTCTATGTAACATACTTATGAATGAATTTTTTCATGACTAAAACATATATTTTTTAATAATACCATTGCGATTTTTAGATAATAATTTAGTGTAATAGTTAAAACGATCAAAGTCTTCTATCATATGATCGTAATGTACTATATTTTGTTACATACTTTCAATTATTTTTAAATTACTAATACTAATTTATTTTTCATTTAATAATTCATTTGATATTTATGCATTAAAATTTCTATTCTAAAAATTATAATAATTTTTAGTCAAAATATTAATAAAACAAAACTCTTTATGATTGCTTATGTTAATAAAGTAAATAAAAAAATTTTAAGATTAATGTTAATCAAAAGAATTTTAACATATCACTATTTACTTTTTAATCAAATTTAAAGTAAATCTGTTAGAATTTCAGATATTTTTAAAGTGGCAGTTTTAATTCCCATAAAATAAAAATAATTCAATTTTCACATCTAGGATATCGCTCTAATTGAATTTATCTTATTTATTCCATATACTAAAGATTATCCAATAATTACTAAATAGCCGCACTCCAAAATAATTTAAGACTGAGCCCATACATCTCATTAAAAATAGTATTGTTACAAATTATACTCCTCAAAATAGTCACATAAGTTATAGATGTATTATATAGATTCATTTTATAGATTAATCTATCATACTTTATCTTTAAATCTTAAATTAAGTTATGAAGAAAAAGAATAGATCATTCATTTGCCAATTAATATGAAAAAGTTATTAAATGACTAAAGCAATTAAATAACTACTTGATAAATTATTTTTAATATATGATGATAAAAATTATGATAATCATAACAACAATAATTTAAAGCATTAATAACAATTACACTATTGTAGATAAATAGTTTTAGTTTTTAGATTATATATATGGTTTACTTGCTAATAATTTAATTCATAAAATTATTCCAATTTTATGAATTAAAATATTAGAAAAGAATTAAGTTAACGGACATTGAATATCAAGCGAGTTTAAGATTAATACATATAAAATTAATAGAGAATTTTATTATTGATAAATGGAATATTATTCTAGTCAAGCAAATGCTAAGCAGAAACATTAACCTGTTCCTTATTGTATAATATTTAAAAGTTAGAAATTGAAAATGATTTTAAATTTATTTAAAGATTATAGAACTTCATTGATACATATAATATTTGAAAATTTTTTATTTCTAAAATATCTAAATGAATTAGTTAGTTGGTTATAACAGTTAAAAATTAAAACAAATTTTGTGTCCAATTATACACCAAATAGTTAATTAATAGTATGATTTATAATTATTGAATTGAAAAAATATCTTCGACCATCTCCAGAGGGAGCGTAATATTTCAATTTATGCAAAAAACAATGGAATTGTAAGAAAATGGAATGTAAAGCATACCACCCACTCTGGGCTATGAACTGTTGTGTGCCATTTATGTATGAAAAATGTGATAAGGAGCTTTGTTAACTCAATCATGAAAAATGGCTAGAACTTATCAAGAAATCTATAAAACATCCAGAAATGAGAATTGATGAATTTACTTTGAAGCCATTTGAAGGAAAGAAACAAAATAATGATGCTAAATATAGGTTATAAAAAATAAAAATATATTATGATATGATTAATAGTAATAATTAAAACCTTTAAATCGTCAAACTAGCCTTAAATATACTCAAAACAGCAATTAAAAGACTATAAAATATCGAAAAATATCTCGAATGAAATTAAATAAAGTGTAAAGCCAACAAATTTACCAAACCCTCATATAATAATTAATAATATAATCAAATATAAGAGCAACTTTTAATTTTCAAAATATATTGTATTATCAATTTTATACAAGTGAATCATGCTATGAAGAAGAACTCAAATCATATGAGCAAGTGGATCAATTGCAATCTTTAACTCAGTATTAAGAGATATTAGAGAATTAGAAATATATTTCAGGTTAAGTTTAACCAAACTGCTAAGATTTTGAAGCTTTTAACAATCTAAAACATCTCTCTCATCTTATAATTGATAAAAATTTTAAATTTACTTTTTAATTGAAATATGATCTATAAATTATTCTTTTTGAAAATCATAAATTATGAATGATTTTATTGATGAATAGAAGCCATTTTCTATTTGGTTTCGAGAAATGCAAATTTTGGAAAATGAAAGATAAGCTTCAAATGACCATTCAAAAAAGTCAAAAATGTTTCAAAAAATTGAAAACTATGATGACATTAACATTTCTAACATTGCCTAAAAAATTTAATTTATTATTCAAACCCTAAATTGCCTATTTTAAAAGATTTATAAGCTAAATCTGTAAAATATTTATGACCATTTTATTTTTTTAGGTGAGCTTGAGTTTCTTGGAGATTTTTAAAAAATTGTTGAATTAATGTAATGAATTAGCTTTAAATTTTGTCATTTTGTTAATAGAATGAGATACTCTCATAAAGAAATTAAATCAATAATTGAAATTAAGAGAAGGAAATCTAACGCTGTGCCGAGAATTCATATTCAACTAAAATTTTACAAAATTTCTTAGAAATATAGGTTCTTTGAAAAATCAATTGTGATATAAAACCCCATAGATCAATTAAGTCAGGAAGATTGGGGTTAAGAACAATTAAATTAATAATTAATTATTATTGGCGTATAATTATAATGATTGGGCTAATTATTAAAACTATTAGCTCGATTAATTGTCCTTATAAAGTAATCCAATCAGAGTGTGTATATTTGATTTTAGCCTAATTATTTATAATTTTAGCCAATAATTTATAATTTTTAATATAATTGTTCTTAACTCCAATTCACATGTCTTAATTGATCATTGGGATTTTAATATACTTATTACTTTATCTTTTTTTTTAATTAAAACTTCAATTTTCTATCCTTTTTTCTGTATAAAAGCATTTAAAAGGCTATAAACATTAAATTAAATGTTTTATAAATGTTAATAATTCCTAAAAGCTTTATCTGTTTTTGTTTTAATATTGCAATTCACCATTCTTAAATCTGCATAAATTTATTCAACTAAATTACTTTACATAAAATTCTAATTAAGTATTTAATGGAGGGGTAGTTTGCTGCTTTAAAATTACAATTTTTAGCAAAATTATTAGAAACATATAAATTATTGTAGGAATACATTCGATTTTGGAAAATAAATAAATAATTAATTGCTAACATTTATATTCGTAGTAGTTAACTTTTTGGAAACCAAACCAATATGATACTTGTTTGATAGAGAATTTAAAATTAGGTGGACATTACTATTGGCGGTATCCCTCACATCTCTGAAACGTGTTAACTGGAATTTAATTTTTGCATTTGAATTAACTAAAGAAATCACCAAAATTAAAGTCAATTTATCTCGCTCGAGGGATTTGATATAGGGGTACAGCCATAGTAAAGTACAGTTAATTTTAATTCTCTATCAAACAAATGCCAGATTGTTTCGGTTTCCACAAAGTTATCTGCCACTAATTTATTATTTTATTATAAATATTTTTATTTCCCCTAATCGAATAAATTCCTACAATCCTATTTTAATTTCATTACCCCTACATATAATTGATTTAAAAATTAGCAATTATCTATTAAATCATTAAACATTAGACACTATAAAAACTAAATGATTTAATTAATAATTAATGTGAAATATATGGAAAATCTGTGGATATACACATAGAAAAAAAAGAGTTATAAGACAATAAAATAAATAAAAAAGGCTCATAGTTAATATAAAAAATAAAAAAAAATTTACGTATGGAGTAGGAAACTTCCTAAAGAGATTGAAACTATTTTTTAAAAGCAGGAAATTCTCCCCCTTTTTAGGTAAATTTTGTAGTTCTGATAGCAAACTTACTTCTCTGTATTTAAATATAAAAGAAATATCATTTAAGTTTTTGTAATTAAAATCTATTATAATTAATTTATAATTTAAGGCATTTTACAATGTAATTACTCCATCAAGATCATATGTACGATACTTATTTAAAAGAAACTAGTTATCAGTTTTTATGAATTTTTATATTAATATTTCTATTATATTTATGGATC
>ARYC01021679.1:0-13963 GCA_000711775.1 Oxytricha trifallax
AAAAGATAAGTACTATGATTAGATATTATTCAATAATTCATTCCTGATTAATTCATTAAAAATAATAAACTTCATTTAAATTATTAACTTTAGCTAAGATATGGTGATTAAATAAAGAATATTTATACTAAATATTGTAATTATTTATATTTTTTATGCAAAAATAACTATTGTTTTTTTTAAAAAATTTAATATAAAGTATTTGTTAAAAACAATAAAAGAAAAAATGTTTGAAAATTCTAAAATTTATTAGAAACAACATTGGCATTTTAAGATATGTAAGGATTTTACTTATAAATTTATAATTTATAAGTAAAAAGAATAAATTGAGTTTTTTATAATGTGAAATTTATTTTTTACTTTTTAATTATTAAACTTATGATTTAGTAGATTTACAAAATGAATATTTCCAATAAAATGTTAAATTAATCACCTATTTTGTCAAGTCTAATCTAGGAATATATATAATTATTAAAATTATAGTTATTAACTTTCTTAATTTAATGATAATTTTTTTCATAATAAGAGAGAAGCAGTAAAAAAGACTAGTAATAAGGTTCTACTTTAAAGTATTTAGATAAATTGATAGATTAAAAATCCATTGAAATTTATTAATTTTATTAAGTTTATATTTATTTAAATTACTTTTATAGAATTTTGAAATGAAATAAATATTTTAAACATTCTAGAAATCGATAAAATAAAGTAAAATTTGAATGAAATCTAAGTAATTTTCCAGTTAAATCAAAGTACTTTCACATTTAATTTTAGAAATGCATATAATCTTAATCTAGTTTCGGTCCAATTTTTTGAATTTCATTTTATATTAAACTTGCAAATGATGGTCTGATTTTATTAAGTCCATTGTTAATTTTGTGAATATTTCCAAAAATTGAGTAGTCGTTTTAAATGAATTCTGATAAATCATATTATTACCCAGATTCAATAGTCATTCCGAATTCGTTTGCGGCCCACTCAAAATCATCATAAGGAGGGATGTCAACTTAAATTAACATAAATATTTTATAGATTTTATTAACTTATGCATGAATACTTAAACTTTTGAATCTTTCACGAGAAGGTTCCTTAAAGAAAGTTAATATATAGCAAATATATTGATAATAATTTGATTTAAAGTTCTATTAAGGATTTCAACCTTTTACAATTCTTAAATTGCAATAGATTCAAAATATCTGAAATCTTTTATATTTGAATACCCCACTCCATTTATATAATAAAATTATGATTGCATAGCTTTACAGACCGCAAATAATTCATAAAGATTAGAAACTTTCAAATAATATAAATTAATATAGCATAATTAAATTTATTAAATCTCAGTAAAGTTAATTATAAATAATTAATTTTTTTTCTGTCTCCCTTATTAGACTCTTAAAAGGAATTTAAAGTTTATTTAATGATTAAAAAAATTCCTCGATAAATCTTTATTAAAAAGTAAGAAGTTAATAGAAATATTTAGGAATTAAAAATCATATTCTTATTAAGTAAAATAAAAATTGTAATTCAATAAATTAGCTGACGTTTGTTAATAAATTATAAAACCAATTATTTACTAATATTTTGGTGAATCTATGATAACCCATATATAAGTAAGGATAACTAAATGAATCTAAAAATATATTTATTTGTCTAAAGTTATCCTCAAAGTTCTCAATTTTGCATATCATAAATGAATTTAATTTTTTCAAATTATTATTAATTTCCCAGGTTGTAAACTAATCCACAAATTTTTGAAACGCTTCTTAATTGGTAATCATTATAATATATTTATAAACTGAAAATATAGGAAACTTAGATTATGAAAAAGTGCAATAGTTATATAAAAAAGAAACTGGAATTATTAATAAAACCTTGTGAATTCTTCAATAAATAAAAAGTTTATTAATTTAATTTAGAAGAATCACTACTAAACATAATGATTCTGCTGTTTTTTATCAAGGTTTATTTTTTCTTATGCTTATCTATGTTAAAAATCAAGTAGAAATAAAAATATTTTATAAATTTAAAAACTTTTATTTTATTAAATTTTTAATTGCTATCAAAATTAGACATTTTTCGTTAATTGCTAATCATTTTTTATTAAATTTATCAATTTCTCAAAAATATGCCATGAATGCATGATTGAATATAAATTTGAAATTAAAAAATAAAAATTATATAATATTGCAACAATAATACAAAGTTGCTATAAGCTATTTTTATATTTGAACATTTTAGCTGAAATAATCCATTTCAAAAAGTTTTCAATTAAATCGTATTTGTTATTGTATTTGTACAATTAATTTTAGTTTATTCTTAAATAATTATTAATAATTTGAATTTATATTTATATTATTCTATGTAACATACTTATGAATGAATTTTTTCATGACTAAAACATATATTTTTTAATAATACCATTGCGATTTTTAGATAATAATTTAGTGTAATAGTTAAAACGATCAAAGTCTTCTATCATATGATCGTAATGTACTATATTTTGTTACATACTTTCAATTATTTTTAAATTACTAATACTAATTTATTTTTCATTTAATAATTCATTTGATATTTATGCATTAAAATTTCTATTCTAAAAATTATAATAATTTTTAGTCAAAATATTAATAAAACAAAACTCTTTATGATTGCTTATGTTAATAAAGTAAATAAAAAAATTTTAAGATTAATGTTAATCAAAAGAATTTTAACATATCACTATTTACTTTTTAATCAAATTTAAAGTAAATCTGTTAGAATTTCAGATATTTTTAAAGTGGCAGTTTTAATTCCCATAAAATAAAAATAATTCAATTTTCACATCTAGGATATCGCTCTAATTGAATTTATCTTATTTATTCCATATACTAAAGATTATCCAATAATTACTAAATAGCCGCACTCCAAAATAATTTAAGACTGAGCCCATACATCTCATTAAAAATAGTATTGTTACAAATTATACTCCTCAAAATAGTCACATAAGTTATAGATGTATTATATAGATTCATTTTATAGATTAATCTATCATACTTTATCTTTAAATCTTAAATTAAGTTATGAAGAAAAAGAATAGATCATTCATTTGCCAATTAATATGAAAAAGTTATTAAATGACTAAAGCAATTAAATAACTACTTGATAAATTATTTTTAATATATGATGATAAAAATTATGATAATCATAACAACAATAATTTAAAGCATTAATAACAATTACACTATTGTAGATAAATAGTTTTAGTTTTTAGATTATATATATGGTTTACTTGCTAATAATTTAATTCATAAAATTATTCCAATTTTATGAATTAAAATATTAGAAAAGAATTAAGTTAACGGACATTGAATATCAAGCGAGTTTAAGATTAATACATATAAAATTAATAGAGAATTTTATTATTGATAAATGGAATATTATTCTAGTCAAGCAAATGCTAAGCAGAAACATTAACCTGTTCCTTATTGTATAATATTTAAAAGTTAGAAATTGAAAATGATTTTAAATTTATTTAAAGATTATAGAACTTCATTGATACATATAATATTTGAAAATTTTTTATTTCTAAAATATCTAAATGAATTAGTTAGTTGGTTATAACAGTTAAAAATTAAAACAAATTTTGTGTCCAATTATACACCAAATAGTTAATTAATAGTATGATTTATAATTATTGAATTGAAAAAATATCTTCGACCATCTCCAGAGGGAGCGTAATATTTCAATTTATGCAAAAAACAATGGAATTGTAAGAAAATGGAATGTAAAGCATACCACCCACTCTGGGCTATGAACTGTTGTGTGCCATTTATGTATGAAAAATGTGATAAGGAGCTTTGTTAACTCAATCATGAAAAATGGCTAGAACTTATCAAGAAATCTATAAAACATCCAGAAATGAGAATTGATGAATTTACTTTGAAGCCATTTGAAGGAAAGAAACAAAATAATGATGCTAAATATAGGTTATAAAAAATAAAAATATATTATGATATGATTAATAGTAATAATTAAAACCTTTAAATCGTCAAACTAGCCTTAAATATACTCAAAACAGCAATTAAAAGACTATAAAATATCGAAAAATATCTCGAATGAAATTAAATAAAGTGTAAAGCCAACAAATTTACCAAACCCTCATATAATAATTAATAATATAATCAAATATAAGAGCAACTTTTAATTTTCAAAATATATTGTATTATCAATTTTATACAAGTGAATCATGCTATGAAGAAGAACTCAAATCATATGAGCAAGTGGATCAATTGCAATCTTTAACTCAGTATTAAGAGATATTAGAGAATTAGAAATATATTTCAGGTTAAGTTTAACCAAACTGCTAAGATTTTGAAGCTTTTAACAATCTAAAACATCTCTCTCATCTTATAATTGATAAAAATTTTAAATTTACTTTTTAATTGAAATATGATCTATAAATTATTCTTTTTGAAAATCATAAATTATGAATGATTTTATTGATGAATAGAAGCCATTTTCTATTTGGTTTCGAGAAATGCAAATTTTGGAAAATGAAAGATAAGCTTCAAATGACCATTCAAAAAAGTCAAAAATGTTTCAAAAAATTGAAAACTATGATGACATTAACATTTCTAACATTGCCTAAAAAATTTAATTTATTATTCAAACCCTAAATTGCCTATTTTAAAAGATTTATAAGCTAAATCTGTAAAATATTTATGGACCATTTTATTTTTTTAGGTGAGCTTGAGTTTCTTGGAGATTTTTAAAAAATTGTTGAATTAATGTAATGAATTAGCTTTAAATTTTGTCATTTTGTTAATAGAATGAGATACTCTCATAAAGAAATTAAATCAATAATTGAAATTAAGAGAAGGAAATCTAACGCTGTGCCGAGAATTCATATTCAACTAAAATTTTACAAAATTTCTTAGAAATATAGGTTCTTTGAAAAATCAATTGTGATATAAAACCCCATAGATCAATTAAGTCAGGAAGATTGGGGTTAAGAACAATTAAATTAATAATTAATTATTATTGGCGTATAATTATAATGTTTGGGCTAATTATTAAAACTATTGGCTCGATTAATTGTCCTTATAAAATAATCCAATCAGGATGTGTAAATTTGATTTTAGCCTAATTATATTTATTTTCAGCCAATAATTATTAATTTTTAATTTAATTGTTCTTAACTCCAATTCACATGTCTTAATTGATCTATGGGATTTTAATATACTTATTACTTTATCTTTTTTTTTAATTAAAACTTCAATTTTCTATCCTTTTTTCTGTATAAAAGCATTTAAAAGGCTATAAACATTAAATTAAATGTTTTATAAATGTTAATAATTCCTAAAAGCTTTATCTGTTTTTGTTTTAATATTGCAATTCACCATTCTTAAATCTGCATAAATTTATTCAACTAAATTACTTTACATAAAATTCTAATTAAGTATTTAATGGAGGGGTAGTTTGCTGCTTTAAAATTACAATTTTTAGCAAAATTATTAGAAACATATAAATTATTGTAGGAATACATTCGATTTTGGAAAATAAATAAATAATTAATTGCTAACATTTATATTCGTAGTAGTTAACTTTTTGGAAACCAAACCAATATGATACTTGTTTGATAGAGAATTTAAAATTAGGTGGACATTACTATTGGCGGTATCCCTCACATCTCTGAAACGTGTTAACTGGAATTTAATTTTTGCATTTGAATTAACTAAAGAAATCACCAAAATTAAAGTCAATTTATCTCGCTCGAGGGATTTGATATAGGGGTACAGCCATAGTAAAGTACAGTTAATTTTAATTCTCTATCAAACAAATGCCAGATTGTTTCGGTTTCCACAAAGTTATCTGCCACTAATTTATTATTTTATTATAAATATTTTTATTTCCCCTAATCGAATAAATTCCTACAATCCTATTTTAATTTCATTACCCCTACATATAATTGATTTAAAAATTAGCAATTATCTATTAAATCATTAAACATTAGACACTATAAAAACTAAATGATTTAATTAATAATTAATGTGAAATATATGGAAAATCTGTGGATATACACATAGAAAAAAAAGAGTTATAAGACAATAAAATAAATAAAAAAGGCTCATAGTTAATATAAAAAATAAAAAAAAATTTACGTATGGAGTAGGAAACTTCTAAAGAGATTGAAACTATTTTTTAAAAGCAGGAAATTCTCCCCCTTTTTAGGTAAATTTTGTAGTTCTGATAGCAAACTTACTTCTCTGTATTTAAATATAAAAGAAATATCATTTAAGTTTTTGTAATTAAAATCTATTATAATTAATTTATAATTTAAGGCATTTTACAATGTAATTACTCCATCAAGATCATATGTACGATACTTATTTAAAAGAAACTAGTTATCAGTTTTTATGAATTTTTATATTGATATTTCTATTATATTTATGGATCAGTGACCAGGCAGCGAAGATGCATCCACCTCGTCTTTTAAGCTGGAGGAGCCCTGATCGAACCCCACCATCTGCCATCGGTTGACACCGGCGTAGGATCTCTTGACTCCATCTTGGTTATCACTACATTCGCATGCCTGGTCACTGATCAGACACTTCAGTCAGTGGTCACCTATAACAGCAGAAATTGAGAGGCACTTAACTTAAAAATCAATTCTATTGAACTCATCGAAGCAATACCAAAGACAGCTCCTTGTAATAGAAGGACATGCTTTACTTACTAACTCCGCTACTCAAAATAAATGTGATTTATTTACAAATTTCTTAATCTTCTTACCTGAGTTATTTACTTCTTCTGTATTTTATTAATCAAAATCTCTTTACGAATATAAATGAGGTTTTTGTGATTCAAACTAAATAATATAATCATTGTTTGAATTAAAAGGGCATTTAATTTGATTATTAATAATCGCAGCACTTTTAGTGGTAAAATTAATTCTACTTATAAAATCAAGTTACTCAGATGTTATTTTCTAATGAAAATCTTGCATTATATTAGCTAGAATAACTAAAGTTTCTAGAATCTAAACACTATAGTAATTTGATTAGACTTTTTTTAAAAAATGGACCATTTAATCAGAATATAATAATTAATTGATAGGGTTTATGGTTTCAATTGCACAAAAATTACTATTTTCAAGAATAAAATTGAAATTTAATTAATATTTCCTAAAGAAAAGTTACTTAAGAGTCTGAAAAATAAATTTCCGATTCAAATAAAGCAAAACGATAATGCAGAAATATAACTTATCAGAAATTATAAAATCATTAATTTATTCTTTTCACTACAAGATTAAGACTTTATTTTACTTAAAAATCATATTAATATAATTTAATCAATATCTTAAACCCTCTCCCGAAGGAGCTAGACATCAAAACTTATGCAAAAAACAGGAAAATTGCAGAAAAAGTAAATGTTATTTTTATCACCCTCTCTGGTCTCAAAATTGCTGTGTTCCTTTTATGAATGACGAGTGTTAAGATGAAAAATGTAAGTTTTTACATAAACATTGGTATCCTCTAATAAATGAGGCTAGTCTCTATCCACTATTAAGGTATGATGAATATACTTAAATGCCTTTTTAAGTCAAGAAATAACGAACTAAGAAATTTTGGAAATTAATATAATATTAAATTTGTATAATTTAAATAAGTTTTACAATAAAATATTAAATTTTAATCAAGATTTTGTAAGAAAAATAAGAACCCTTAAAATAAGATGATCAAATTAAGAATTAGATAAATATTGAATTAGATATTGAATAACAACAAGAAGAAAATGAAAAAATTGAAAATAAATTTCTAGAAGAATCTAAGGAAATAATATGCCATGACAACCTATAAGAATCTACAAGAAAATTTATTTTAAAATTTATTTTTTGTATCGAATTCTCGCTTATTTAAATTCATTATATTTTTATTAATATTTAATTCATACAAGTGCAACACACCCAGATTTGCCTAAAAAATAAAGAAATTCAGCTTTAAGTCCTGAAATTTAAGAATTATTGGATACTTATAATGAATTTTTGAAAAAGTAAAAATACTTTGGTGGAAAAGATAAGCCAACCAATTCAGACTTTTAAGCATTCTATAAGTTGAAAGTTCATTAAAATCTAATTAGATCTCATTCATATTTGTTTTTGGGAAAAATGTTTAAATAAATAAACTGATTTATATACAGTTGGTTTAAAAAATTTTAATAAAAATTTGAATTATTTGGGTTAAATTTCTAAATTTAAATTAAAAAAAGTTTGATTTATAATAAAGGCAATAAATATAATTAAAATTAATAAATTTCCTAAGTCAGTATTATTTATGCATATTGATTATTTTTATTGTAAGAATTTACTTTAAATATCAAAAGTATTTATTTAAAAATAGTTAATAACTATTATAAATTATTTTACATAGATTAATTGATGACGGAAAACCAATAAATATTTGGTTGAAGGAAATAGGAAACTTATTAATAGAGAGAAATGAGAAGATTTAAGAATTGCAAAGCTATAGTTACATAAATTCACTTATTGATGCCGAATTTTAGAAACAATAAGCCAATGATATAAAACATTATACAGAATTGTTATAACAAAATAACTATATTCCAGGTGCTTAAAACCCCATTAGTCAATTAAGAATGAAGATTAGGAGATAAGAACAATTAATAAAAAAATAATTTTTATTGGCGTAAATTAATAAAGTTTCAGCTAATTATTAAAACCATTGGCTCGAATAATTGTCTCTATAAAATAAACCAATCAGGGTAAGTAAATTTAATTTAAGCCTAATTATAATTAATTTCAGCCAATATTAATTATATTTTTATTTAATTGTTCTTATCTCCATATCTTCATTCTTAATTGACTAATGGGATTTTATAGGCTAAATCAAAGTCATTTTAAGGCTTATGATATTTTAATCAAATATTAAGATAAAATCATTAACGATTAATTCATTTGTAGTAAAACAATAGTAATTTTTATCTATAATTCATATTAAATTTTAAAAACTTCTTGTTGTTAAAGAGTTTCTTTGATTTTATTAAAAAATCAAGGATTAAATTAAATATTACTTATTCTAAAAAATAAAAATAAATTTGCCTAAAATTTATTATAAATGCCTATTAAAGAGCTATATTATATTAAGTATATTAATAAAAAATAATGATTATTTTTCAAATTTTTAAGTAATAATTTTTATAATTTTAAATTTATTCATGAAAATTTTTGAAATTTTTATTCAATTATTTCTATTAATAATATGTTTTATTAGATTAAGGAATCTTAGGTATCTGGTTCAGGAATGTAAAATAAGTTTATGAAAAACAGTCAATAGAAGAGGAAAAATATCCTTAATTATTGTCTAAAAAAACTAAAAAGAAAGGGAAATTTTCAAAGAAAAGTAATTTATCAAATTTTGAAGATAATGGAAAAAAATAGTATTTAAAATATTTCCCACCACAGAGTATTTTACCAACAATTTATTACATTAATATAATAAAAAAGTTTAATTATTCATAAATAGCTTGAAAGAATCAAATATTAATATAAGTATAGAAATTGTTTGTACAGTTAAAGTACAAATTAAAATATTATAATTAAGCAGAAGTTAATTTCATCATCTTTATTATATAAACTGATTTAAGATAAAGATTATTTTTACATCAAATTGAAGGTCAAAATTGATAAATGAAAGAAGGATAAATTTATTATTAAATAATTATTAATTTATTTTTATCTTCATGTAATACTATATTAATAAATAACTCGAAAATAGTCACTAAAGCTGTTAGTAAATTATTCAATAAGTTTAAATTGTATCCGATCAGGGAAATTGGGAGTGGCTAATGGATGTAAGGACGCGTGTTTGGATGGCAGTCGAGTTTGGTGGTGACCACGCCTGATACTTCTGGAAGGGAGGTCGAAAGGAAGAGCCTTCAGCATTATTTCCCCTAAAATTAATTCAATATATCTTAATTAACTAACTAACTAACTTAGTTAAAATTTTATTATCTATTATATATTTATTTTTCAATAAAATCTTCAATTATTACGATATATAATAAAGAGTTTTTATTATCTAATTAAAATTAATCATTCTCTAGATAGTAGAAACTTCAGTTTTATTAATATTTAGCTTTAATTTGCTAATATAATAGAGATATTTATGTTGTTTTTAATTTATTATAGATAAATCAATTAAACAATAATGCTACGTCTGCGATAAGTATAAAATATTTACGTAATGATATTAATATGTAAATAAAATAAATAATTATTATAACAAATAAAGAGCATTGCATTAAAATTGTTTCCAAATTAAGAAGATGATGAAAAGCTTATCTGTATAGAAAAATGTAGAAAAGTCTTTAGTAAAATAAATGAATATGAAAAAGTGCTAAAAAATTAAGAATTTATTGTGCAAGAACTTTCCACATAGCGTGAGCTTGTTGTTCTAAAATACATCAACTAATATAGTGCTTTTATTCACAGAAATAGCTTGAACAATCTTAAATTTGCTATTTAATACTTTTAGAAAATAGTAGCGTAGTGAATCTCTGAAGGCAAGGGAATTTATAAGGAATTTAAATTTAAATAGGGATCTTTATTATAAATCAATTGGTATTAATCATTGCATTTATACTCATTTATATAGAAACATAAATTAAAACCCCAAGAGTAAATTTTTGAGCAATCGTGGGTTGTAAAAATAAAATATTTCTTAATTATTGCAAAGTGAAAATGAGAAAAATGAAAACCCATTAAGAGAAATACAAAATGAGTGAAAAGTGAAAATATATTTAGATACGAATATATACAAGAACCATCCCAGTTTCAAGAAGCTGTTCGTCCCATCCCTGACAGGAAAATGTATCTCTATCGTAAATGCAGGCTAGTGGCCAGACCTCCCTTATGAAGCTCTGACTTAGGGATCTCTGCAGGAGCCTTTACTTGTAAGTGGGAGATACACTGAGGAACCAATGCCAAGCCACCTCGACCTCCTCGCGACCCTCAGGGGCGGCCTCGACCTCGTCCACAATGCTGTCAAAGGGAGGGATGAACTGCTTGGTCCTGATCTTTTCATAGTAAGAGAAGATCTTGGCGATTCTGGCGTGGGTCTTCCTGCTAGTGTCTAGTGTAGTGGGAGCACTCCATTTTTCTATAATCGATTTTAAGTTTTAAAGTTTTAATCTTAATTAATTAAAATAGGGCAGCTATTTAAACTATAATTAAACCCTTAATTTAAACTATTAAACGATCAAATTTTTAAACTTTCAAAATTTCCAACACTTTTTTGCCTTTGAGCTTTTTAGTGAATATTGAGCTAGTGGCAAGCTTAAGGTCATTTTGTAGCCCTTTCAAAACTAGAAGGAATTTGGGTGCTCGGGGCACACAGCACACGCCCTGGCGGAGTTGCGCTCGATTTACTTTTTCCCTAAAATAAGAATAAATATAAATATATTTAATTAATGAATTGATGATCCCCCAATTGTAATTGGTCAATGAACCTACCCCTAATCAGACCTCCTAGAGGACCAGGGGCTTAAGAGCATCGACTAAGGAACAAGTAAATGCACAGGTGATCGACCCCATGTCACAATTAGGGGTAAGAAATTATTGTCAGCGGGGGTGCCTGGAACGTAATTCTTCTTGAGTGGCTCAGGAAGATCTGCTTGATCTACATAAGTTTTCCTCTTTAGCGCTACTTAGTTATTCTTCAATAGCTAAGTGAATTCTCTAATTGAAATCGTAATAGCACCAGAGGAAATCCGTGAGGGTGTAGGCGTCACGGGCCGAGGGGGCTCTTATGAACATCTCCTGGAGATCTTTATCAGCTGGCCTTTTGCTTGGCTTTTTTAGAATTCTTGGTCATTAGGTTATTTGTTGAGTGTCCGTTTGAGATTTAATCGTTATGTTCTTAGGTTGTTTTATTTTCTCTAGTAATTCGTTCAGTTATCGATGCAGGTCTGGAGTCAGGCAGCCCCCTGATGAGGAGTTAGGCGTAGAATCGGCACATTCTAAACCTGCATCCGGTGAGGTAGTCCTCTCCACCTAACCATCAGATAGTCTCAATGTCTCGTCCATGGAGGTTTATGGGTTAGCCGTTAGGGTTTTTGCCTGTAGTTAGTATAGGAGGCCCCACCTCCGACCTCGGTCTCTTCATCTCTAGTAGGTACTACCCCTCTTGCTCCTATGGTTTCGTCCATCCTTTCGTCATATAGCACCTCTTTCCCATAGTTGGCGTCCCTGGGGAAGGAGAATTTGCGCACCGAGACTCGTAGTTCTATAGCACTGTCCAGCGTCTCCTTGTAATGGGTGATAACATTTTGGCCAAAGATGGTGGTGGCAATGTCTTGGATCTCTCTGGGGATCTCTGGTAGGTCGACATGTTGTCCAGGAGGCATAGGAGCCTGGTCTCAAAGATGGCCACCTCAGGTAAGGGTGAAGGCTCTATTTGGGCCTGGAGGGTGGGCGGCAGCAGGTGGCGATGGAGCTCCACCGATGGGGAGGACAGGAAAGGTATGATCTTGTGCGATACTTGATTATCTGGGCTCAGCATCTTTGTTTGGACTGGGTGTTTTTATAATTATTATTAAGGGCTAATATACTCAAATAAAATTTAATCAGATCAGGCCTCAAAAGTTGGTAGCTTTTTGATTTTTGATAGTAGGCCTATATATATATTAGTACTTATTTAATTTTACACAAAGCTACCAACTATTTATAATTGTTCCTACCGAGATACCCTACCCCCCATAAAATACCCCATTTCATATCAAATATTTTTATCTAGAGGGTCTAAATCGATCTCCTTCATGACTTCTCGAAATCAAAGACCCAATTTTATAGATAAAATAGGGTATAATATCAAATTGCTTATTTCCATAAATGAAAAACTTTCTCTTTAATATTTTTTTTTACTTATAGTAAGATATTTCTATACTATGGTAGGAAAAAATTTTATAAAATTTTTTTATCCATTAAATCAACTCCATCCGACATAACTTGAAGAAATAGTATGATTAATTTTTTAAGCTTTTGATTTTCTTATTTTAAATATCTATTTGTCCATTATTCTTTATAAATAAAGAATATTAAAAGCTTAAAAAATTAATCATACTATTTCTTCAAGTTATGTCGGATGGAGTTGATTTAATGGATAAAAAATTTTATAAAATTTTTTCCTACCATAGTATAGAAATATCTTACTATAAGTAAAAAAAAATTTTAAAGAAAAAGTTTATCAATTTATATTTAAAAAGGCATAGTGCAATATGGTTGACACATATCGTGAATCTTGACAAAGCATAAAATTTATATTATTTATTCCACTATGATGGAAAGAAAGCAATTTGATATTATACCCAATTTTATAAAACTCCATTAGTATTATTATAGATAAATAGGTGGGAATAGAAATATAAATAATGTTGAAATATATCAGTGTTGATATTGTAGGAATACATTTGATTTGGGAAAAATTAAATAAATTAAAATTAATAAATATTAAATTCGTGGCAGTTAACTTTCTGGAAACCCTCACATTATGGTACTTGTTCGATAGAGAATACAAAATCAACTGGACTTTATTATTGGTGGTACCCCTCTATCACATCCCTGAAGCAAGATAAATCGAGTTAAATTTTTGGTGATATTATTAAATTAGAAAGTTAAAGATCTAACCTACTAATTTAAGCATAAATTTTTCACCAGTAAGAGTAGCAATAATCGATTTCAACAGAGTGGAAGTATCAAGGCTTGGAACTATAATGGAAACTCAAGGGTACTATCCAGAAAGAGAAGACTGGAGAGATGGAGACTTTTAGTGGGATGTGAGGGCTTTAGCAACAATAATAATAATATGCGATTTGTCTCGCAACGATTACTACTCAACAAGGTGCGAGAAAGATGCTAAGCAATGAATAAAGTAGTTTATAGACAAAACCAGAGTCTCTCAATCAATAA
>ARYC01021681.1:0-23095 GCA_000711775.1 Oxytricha trifallax
ACTTGTATTTAAAAATTAAAATATTAAATGTTAAATCTATTCATTAACTAAATAATTTCTAATAGTAGTCTTAGATTTTTAGGTTTTAAATAATATTCAACTATTTTCCAATGTAAGTTTTATATTTAATCCTAAAATTATCATTTAAAAATATGTTTCTATTTCTCACTCAAATTATACTTTGGCAATATGAAATATAATTTATATGTTAACATAAAGATTTAATATTTGATTTACCAATTCAATTTAAAACAAAAATTAGCAAGTCAAATTTAAATATTTCTTGCATATAATTGATTTGGAGAAATTTAATAAAATAATTTTATAATTAATTTATTATATTTTGCTTAATGCGCTATTTAAGAGTTTTCATTAAAAAATATACAAAATGATCTTGTGTATAAAAATTAGCTTAAAAATGATAATACCGTAAGAAAAACAAATTTATTTAATAGCACGTCTTTATTTTACGAATAATACATTATTTATTATAATTTATTTTTTATTGGGTTGAGTTGATAATTATTTATAATATAAAAATAAAATTATAAATATATTTTTAATTTTAAATTATTACTACAATAACAAAAACGATATTTCAAAAATGTTTTTGTTGCTAAAAGAATTATAAATCCTATAAAATAAATGTGAAATTATAATATAATTGAAGCTAAAAGAAAAAGTCAACAATTCAATCTAAATTATAGAAATGTATTAGCATACATTAATGTAAAATAAAATTATAAGTATGATAAGGAAAAGCTAAACGAGGAATAATAAAACTCAAAAATTATTATAGATAATTATAGGATATCATTATTGATTACTACATTTTTAAATTTTTAAATAATAATTCTTCTATAAAATCTAATTTATAAAATAATAGAGTTATAAAGACATTTAATAAAATTTCCATTTTTTTATTTACTGTTGATATTAAACTAAGTTATTACTAACTTTATGATTTAAATTTTAAAATTAACAAATATAGGGATGCTCAAATTCAAATATTTCCACCATTTTTATAACAATTTATGGCAAGCTTAATAGAATAGAAAGAGCTAAGCTTCAATTTTATTTTGACGACTTTTGCATGAAATTCTTTGATTAATTTATTAGCTCAATTTATTAATTTTTATTTTAACACTATGCATGTTTATGTTCATTGTATCAATAATACCGAAGAATGTATTAAATTAAAGCTTGATTATGCTTGACTTATTTTTAATTAAAATCTCTATAAGTGGGGTTCGTTGTTAATAATTTTGAAATAAGTTTAATAATAATAAAAGAAACATACAATAAATCTTCGCTTTAAAAGATTATACCTATCGTTAAATAAGTTATTATAAAATAATTAACAAATACAATATATCAATTATAAAGTAATTAAAAAAGTACTATATTTTAATTTGTTTCAAAAAATTTTGGTTTTAAATGGGGTTAAATTTATTTCTTGAAATAAAAATTAATTTATTATAATTTCAATGTATAGAAATAATTTAATATTAATTTAATTTAAATAAATAAAACCCTTGGAATTTATAAATATTTAAAAGATTGATGAAAACACTGAAAATTTAAATTAAAGATAATTTTAGGGAGGTTATTTTTTAAAATTTATTTGTATTTGAATAATTAAATAAAGTTTATGTTTCCAAAAAAATCATTTTTTTCTTTAACAATATATAATTAAATTTTCTCATCCTTTAATTTGAAATATATGTTCATGGAAAATCAAAAGTTTAATTATAATTCAGTTGAAAAAAGCCTAAAGTTAGTTAAATTTATAGTACTTAAAATATGCATTTTAATTAATTTAATTAATTTTAATTTTTTTTATTGTAATATGATGCTTAAATTAACAAAAAGTTTTATATTTAGGAAAATTTAAATATTTTTTAGAGTTAATGAGTGCTGGAGAATTATAAATTAAAGCTAGTCTTTTGGGATATTTTAAAGTTTTTGATTAAAAACAAATTTTGATTTTTTATTGGTGAAAAGTAATGTCTGCTAAACATATATATTGTGTAATTAATCCAGGCAAATATATCAATTTATATAATAGCTGCTATTATACAGAAATTTGTTAGCGTTTAAACCAGAAGTTAATCAACTTATAGCATTTAATAATGTGATTAAAACTTAGATACTAATTAAAATTATGAATATAGCCATTAAATTTATCTTAAACTCATTGAAAAATTAATTGAATTTGTTTGTAATCAATGATAGAACAACTAAACAATATTTAAAACAATTTTCAATTTATTTACAAAAAAGAATAAATCTTTATAATCTAATATTTGTTTAATAATTTCAATTAATTAATATTACATATTAATTTTATTAATATTATATATAAAATCAATTAAGACTTGAATTATCAGATTGAGCTAAAGTTGCAATTCGTTGAGATATTAATAATGAAGAATAAATAATTCGATCAACATCGTCGCCTCCACAATAATTCTTCTTGATAATAGAGGTGGTCTACATTGGTAAGCATATATTAATAAAACAAGTTTACTAATTTAGAAGAAGCTGAGAATTAGTTATCTATCTATTCGTTAAAAAACCTGTTAACCTAACCTAAGTATGGAAGAAAACATTTACCCGCTGCTTTCTTGATACCGTCTTCTCATTTTTTAGCGACTTTCAGCTTCAATTATTTTCCCTAAATGCCTTTTTAAAACTATAACTTATTGCAGGTAATGAGGAAATCTTAGCACTAACTAGCAAGTTATCAGAATATTTTATTACTTAGTGAACCAGGTAACTTTAATTAACTATTGTAAGCTTTCGTGTTCTATTGAAGATCTTATTTAAGCATGGTAGATTAAACCTTTTTAAACACTGTATTTACCTTTATATTTCTAAAATTATATTAATCTTAATTAATTAGAATTAAATTTGTAAATTAATTAAAAACCCTTATACAAAAAAATGTATTGTATTATTTTTATATATAATAGTATAGTATACTGATACTAATAAATATTAAAAAAATAATAAAAATTGTTATTAAAAATTTATATAAAATATTTTAATTAAATTAAATTTCTTTTTTTTTAAAGTAAAATGAGTTGAAAGATTTATTCATAATGAGTCACTTCATCGATTTATGACGCTAAATTTAATTTTGTTTCACTATAGAAACTTCTTAAATATCTTTATTTCTTCAATTTTAATTTATTTTAGCTTTTTTTAATTTATTATTCTTATTGAAAAGAAATAATTTTTAAAAAGGAATAAAATAAACAGATTTGAGAGCATTTATATTGTATTAAAATCTAATATATAAATTCTAAGAGAAAGTTATAAATTTAAAGCTGTAGTTTTAGAAATTTTAGACGTCATATAATATGACTATATTTATAAAGTTGATTCATTCATAACAAAGATTCATATCACCCAAATTATTTCATAAATTTAGCCTTTTAGTATTATAGATTATTAATTTATTCATTGTTTTTTTATAAACTAAAATTAGTGTACTTAATATTTTAATTAAAATTTTATGATACAATAAAATAATATATTTAATA
This sequence comes from Oxytricha trifallax, assembly GCA_000711775.1. Lineage (NCBI taxonomy): Eukaryota > Ciliophora > Spirotrichea > Sporadotrichida > Oxytrichidae > Oxytricha > Oxytricha trifallax. The sequence continues at coordinate 3,549 of ARYC01021681.1, forward strand.
ATAGCAATCAATAAAATTTATAATAATTAAATATAAATTCAAAAATGTAGAAATAGCAGAATAAACAAAACTTAGAAACTACAGAAGATTAATAAATTGAAAAAGGAAAATAAGCCATAAATGAAAAAAGTTAAACTGATAATGAAAATAATGATACTTTTAAATTATAAAAACCAAAAGTATCAAAATATCTCAGATTGATATTAGAAGAATAGAAATTTTATAACTTATTATTATAAAATAACTAGTTCCTATAAAAATGTCCTAGAGTTAGCATTCTTATGGAAATCTAAAATTACAATAGGACAATCATTTATTTTTAATCTTCTCTTTCCATAAGCAAATTTAAGAGAACTTAAAATTTATCTTATTTTCATTAGATCAATCATTAAAAAAGGTGATTGATATCTTTTTAAATTAAAAATTTTGCTAATAATATAATAATATCTTGCTGCTATCATTAAAAATGAATAATATTAACATATGGTCTTAATTTAAATTGAAATCAAATATTATTATCCAATAATTTACTCTTACTTAACTTTAAATTAAAGTTATCAAATTATGTTAAAAATGCAGAAATCAGAAAAAGATAGTCTCTCTTATTTATAATATTAAATGGATGTCTCAACTAATTCTTTTGTAATAAAGATGCATAAAAATCTTCATTACAAAATTAAATGCGAAAATTTATTAAATTTTTGCTGTAATTTCACTTTGATCATTAAATATAAAGCTTCTTAAGAACATTTAGAGAATCTTTAGTATTTTTTGAATTTGATAGATTTAAAAAGTACATTTAATTAAGTTACTATAAATTAAGAATTCTAGAAATTCGAAGATTTAAATAAATTAACATTTTAATAAGCAATTAAATCAGAATATAATAAATTGATTTTCTAAAATCTAATCGTTAAATAAACGAAAATGGCTTTTTCAAATTCATAAATACACATGTATTTATGCAAATTTCTGAAAATAAAAATTATTGATTCTTTAATTTGTGGTATATTATATGATAGCCATTTTCGAACTGAAGCTTAGAGTAAAGCATTATGTAATTCAAACATATCCTATAATTAAGTATTAACATTAGATATCTAAAATAGTGCATTTTTAGATTCTTAAATGCTTAGTACTATGGAAAAATTAGAATATCTGAAAGTATTAGAGGAATACATCCGAAATTAAAAAATTATTATATTAAAAATAAATAATTAAGTTTTTCATTTTTTATTGCAAAATGTTTCCAAATTTAGCAATTGTACTATTTAGGTAGCGCAATTAAATTTGACAGGGGTTGTTAATGCAATAATTATTAATCACATTACCAAACGAGAAAAATCCCATTAACTGATTTTGAAAATTACCTCAAATTAAAATATCCCACTTTTTAAATTGTCTGTAAATATTGAAGATTATAATGTCATGCAAAATTGAGGTTCCTGTCGTAGAATCAATTAATTATTCAATATTGAATCTCAATTAAAAAAGAACCATATGATTTAAATATTTATATATTCATATAATTAAATCGAATTTATACATACAATAATAGATTCTAAGTTAAATAATGATTTTAATTAAATCTTATAAAAGGACAAATTTCTAGAAAATCTAAAAGAAGTAGAAATGGAAGGAGAATTATAAAGCGGAAAAAATAAGTTTAAGATTAATTTATATAGTTATTTAGATTCTAATATAGTTTAATAGAAATAATTTGGGAAAAAATATAAAATTACATAAAATTCCTAAAATAATAGATTATTTAGAATTTCAGGATTAATTTTTATTTTAACTTCACGATTTCATTTTTATTTAACCGTTTTTTGTAGAAAATCTTTTTTTTTATTGGCACATATTAATTCTATTTACTTAGGCATAATATTATTAAACATTTTTAATCCTATATTTTATGTGTTAATTCATTATTTTTAAAGAAATTACTAATTTATTTCAATAAATGATCAAGGATTTTATTAAAAGTATTTATTATATATATTTTTCTCTTTAAAATAAGTTATAAAATGACAATAGAATTTCTTTTGAAAAATTATTTACGGAAAAATATAAAAATTTAAGCAAGCTAACAATCAATCCCAAAAAATTATTTTGAATTTTGATATTATTTTATATTTAAAAATTTTGATTATTATAATTAAAAAATAAATAAAAACTCTTTTTAATTTATTAAAAAAACATAATGGGAAAATTATTTGATCTAATTATTTAGAAAACTCAATATGATAACTAAAATTTTTTAATTAAATGTAATAATTAGATATAACTTATATCGATATATTTTACTATAATTATTATTATTTAATAATGTACTGAAATAAATACTGAGGCTTAGCCAGATTGTATAATCAAAAAGTTACAAACTTTGATTTTTGTGCATCAAACTCAATCTATTCAGGGACTAAATCCATACACTTAAAGGAATAGCTTAAGCACCGTGCTCGATCGCCAACTGCTTAATGGAATCACTTATGCGGTCTTTCGCTATTACGTGTGTATTCCTATTTTGATATATAATAAAATTTCATTAATAATTGATTGTGTTATTTTTTAAATACCGATATTATTTCAATTATAGAATTACATTAATATTACTAAAATTTTATATAAAAACTCTAAACAAATCCCTATATATTTATATTAATATATAATATAATATTCAATACAATATTTGAAAATAATCATAGAAAAAAGTTTAGCGTTTAATTTCTCTTAGCACATATTGTTCTGAGAACATTTTTTTTTAATTGAGCAAATGTGAAAACACAAATTTATAAATGGTTTTGAAATACAACTTAATTCTAGATCTTGAAAAAAACATAGGCAATTTGATAAATAATAAATGTAAATCATTATAATTATTTATTTCAAAAGTTAAATTTATAAGTAATCAAGCTGTCTAAAATCATATACTAAATCAGATATTGTTTAAATATAATTAATTCTAATAATTCTTAATATTGTGTGAATTTGTTTGATTTTGAAAATTTATTTTTAGTATTTAATTTTTAAGTTTTCTTAGCTTAATTAATTGGAGTTTATTTAAAAATAATAAAATATTTAATGTATTATATTAAAGTTTAGCGAGGACTATAATTTCAATTATTAGTTAATTACATTAATTATTTAAAGATAAATAATGGAGGGGGAAGATCCTATTTCACAAAAGGTATATGTGGTAAAATAGAGGATAATTATGTCCAAGTAGGCTACTTTTTTAATGAATATTTTCTTCCCTTTTAATAAAATTGAGTAATTTTAGCAAATAACTTTTCAATCAGATTAATACTTCATTTAGAATATCTTAATGAAAATCTACATGAAGTATTTATTTGGAGATTTATTTTAACATAACTTAAAGTATTTACTTGGTATTAACTGATCAAAAATCTCTAAAATTATACTGTAAGTATAATTATTATATATGGGAGGGTTACTCAATTTTAATTTAATAACTTAAATAATTTCACTAAACCAAAATTTATATTTTGTCATAAATCTAACGAAAAGAAAGAAGATTTACAAAGGGGAGGAAGCCTTTCAGGAAAGATATATAATGTGAAAGTTATGTAAATAAAATATATATTCCTTTCTAAATGCTTAACTTAAATAATTTTAAAATCAGACATGCTAAAAATTTGGAATAAAATTCTTAAATTTTCTGCATTTAAAGTTAATCTTTCTATTTTATAAATTTTTATTTTTTGTAAAAATTATTGTTAACATACAATAATAGATAAATTAAAAACTTTATATATACTTAAATTTATTTTAATTCTTTTTAATGCTCTAAATATTTTTATAATTTTCTAAAAGATTCATTAAACATTATTCATTTCACATGAAATATATTTACTATTTATAATTTATTTATGCAATACTGTCTATGTCACTATTAGATACATTGAATCAGTACTACTCTACTCAATAAATTTAAATAAAGGTGGATAATGATTCAAAATCAGAGAATAGTGTATTAAAATTAATATTTTTTAAGAATTTTACATAAAATGGCTAAGATTGCAATTAATAATTTAGTCTTGAGATTATAAAACTTTAAGATGGGAGCGATGTTCAGATTGCTTTAGTAGGATCAATGAAGATGAAATATTGATTTTAAAGTCAAAAATTATATAATAATTAATTTATTATTCTATTTCCCATTTAATTATTTAAAAGTTATTGCAAATACTAATCATAAGGAGATTTTGCTTATCTCTATGTATTAAAATAAGCTTATAAAATTTTAAAAATTCTAATATAACTTTAAAACACAAAACTTTTTATGCTTTTAACTTTTATATTCTGTAGAAATAAATCGCAATTATAATTTATAATGAGATAACACAACTTTAATGCGTTTAAATTATTGCTAAATCTCAATGCTTTATAATAAAATTTATAAATTTATATAATAACACTGGAACTTACAATAAATATACTGAAATCTTTATAAATAAAGTTAGCTATAGCAATTAAATATTTAAACAAGCGAAGTTATTTATAAAAAGATTAAAAACAAGAAAATAAAATCGATTGTTGCATTCAATAAAATTTGAAATTTGATAAAATAATTCATTATATGTTAAACAATTATTGAAATGTATTTCTTTTTATTTACTCCGATAAAATTTCATAAAATTATGTCATAAATAAAATTTGAATCTTTAATTAAAGGAATCAGGGAATAAATTGTTTAATTATGTTTTGAAGTTAATAGAATTAGAATAATTATGAATATCTAAAATATGAATACTAAATTATAGAGATTTGCCTTTTATTATAATCATCTGTATATATTTATTAATTAAAATAGCTTTGTGAATTAACGATTTCAATTTAATACTGTTTTAATTTAAATTACAATTTCTAAGAAATTAGTTAAATTAAATATTTATTTTTTATAAAAAAAACTACTTTTTTTTATATAAAAATAATAATTTTATAATTTTATAATAATTTATTTTAAAAATACATTTTAAAATGGGATGCATGTTAAGTAAAAGCAATCATGGTTTAAATAGCTGTCATTTATTCTAGGATAAATTTAAATTTATTAAAAAAATACCAATAAATATTAGGCTAGTCATTTATGAGTTTACAAATAATTTAGGGTAATTGATATTATTGAATATTTATTTATCATTTAATTCATTTATTTTGGTGCAAATTTATTAACTCCTAAATTATAACTTTAGATTTGTAAAACTATCTAAACTATCTTAAAGAGATAGAAAAGACATTTTGGTTTTACCTAAATCTTCTCCAATTTATTACAATTACTATACTTAAAATAATATAATATATATATCAAATAAAAATGATATTCCTAATCTACAAATCTTTTTGAATTTTTATATAATTAAATTACAAATATAAAAGTCACCAAAACCATTTAATTTAGATTATAAATTATAATTTTTATAAATGATTGTATATAAATTTTTCTTAAAGCAAAAAACAATTATAAGACTAGAAATAATTAATAATAAAAAAAAATCCATAATATCTCAAATCATTAATTATTTAAGGATAATTTAAAATCAATTAGAAAATGTGAAACTTTTTAAGTATTTGACTAAAATATCAACTTTAATTTAAATTACTTTTAGAAAAGATGATTACAAAAACAATTAAATTATTATCCAAAATTTTATTAATTATTTAAAAATTAAACAAGGAAAAAAATCATATTAAATTAGCTTTGTTTTTTAAGACAATATAGAGGCATTAAAAATTAAATCTTTGCTAAATTAAGAAAATACTATTCTTGATGGATTAAATCAAAACCGAATTTTTTTCAATAAATTTTCAGAATATTTTGAAAATTTAATTTTGCAAGAAAATAGTTATTCTGGAAATACATTTGAAATTTGGTAATAAATATATTAATTAAATTAGTAATTTATTAGATTTTTGAAAGTTGAAATTAAACAATTTGAAAGATCTAAGGCTCATTTGATTGAGAAATATAAATAAGATAACATTTTTATAAGCTGTAATAATTGATTACATTCCTGAAGCAAGTTCATTTATCTTAATTAAACCTATTAAAATTCCTTAATTGTATACATTCACAGTAAAAAGTCTATTAAACTAGATACAGGAATCGAGAATCAAAAGCCCCTAAATTAAAGTACGTCTAACTATTTTCATATGAACCTTAAAATTATCAATTGCATATCTTTAACGTTTTATAATTAATTAATAAAATGGAAATACTTTATAAAAGATCTTTAATGAGTTCCTTATCTCGATTATAATCTATGCCTATATCTCCAAAACATATCAATAATTTCTTATTGATGAGGAACAATATTGTAGGAATACATTCGATTTGGGAAAATGAATTAAAATTAAAATTAATTAATTATTAATTACCTTCAGTTATGTTTTTGGAAAATGTCTATAAACCATGACAATATTATACTCTCTGGATAGCGCATTAAAAATGAGACGGTGGTTGTTATTGCTATAATGAATTTATCTCATCGCCCATGCGAGAAAAACCCATTATACTATTTTTGGGAGTTAGCTCAAAATCAAAATATCTCGCTTCCTGGGATGATTCAGGAATATTGCCAATAGCAAAGTCCTATAATAATTCCGGTATCTACAGTAGAATCTATTTATTTTTGAATATTGAGTCACTTTGGATTTCATAACTACCATGATTTTAATATTTAATTAATTTAATTTTAATTCATTTTCCCAAATCGAATGTATTCCTACAATATTATAAAAATAGGCATCGCTTCTTTTTTTAAACGAATAAATGATGATTTTAATTGTGCTTGATATATTTTATAAATTTTCTAATCATTATTGAAAGTGATTGTCCTCAAAAAAATTTTCTCATAATTATAATATTGCTATGCGTCCAAAAAAACTTTAGTTTTTTAAGACTTTTTCAAATAAATTCAAATTTTTTATTGTAAAGAGTCTAAATTATTTATGATTAAATAGTCATTAAGAATTGTTATTCGGATCTATCAAACCAAAAAAGGTTCTGTATTTTTTCGATATAAAGTTATCAATAAAATTTACAATAAAAATTTGATATAAATATTTAAACAGCCTTATTATAAATAATAAAGATAAATAAAGCCATAAAAATAATTAATAATAAAAAAAAATCCATAATATCTCAAATCATTAATTATTTAAGGATAATTTAAAATCAATTAGAAAATGTGAAACTTTTTAAGTATTTGACTAAAATATCAACTTTAATTTAAATTACTTTTAGAAAAGATGATTACAAAAACAATTAAATTATTATCCAAAATTTTATTAATTATTTAAAAATTAAACAAGGAAAAAAATCATATTAAATTAGCTTTGTTTTTTAAGACAATATAGAGGCATTAAAAATTAAATCTTTGCTAAATTAAGAAAATACTATTCTTGATGGATTAAATCAAAACCGAATTTTTTTCAATAAATTTTCAGAATATTTTGAAAATTTAATTTTGCAAGAAAATAGTTATTCTGGAAATACATTTGAAATTTGGTATAAAGACTTCAATAAAATTTGATATAAATAATAAACAGCATTATTATGAATAATAATGGTAAATATATGCATAAGAATTGTGATATATATAAAAACTTAAGTTATCAAAGAAAATAGAATATTAATCAAATAATTTTCCTTTTTAATTACTGCATAATTTTAGAAGCTTGAAACACCATTATAGGAATATTTATTTAAGAAGATTTATCATGTATTAAATAGTAGAAAAAACCAAAGTTTAATTAATTAAATTAAATAATTCTTTTTAAGAACTATGTTCAAAATTTTTGAGTTTTAATGTTAGGGTAATACAAAAAATTAAATAATATCCAATAATAATAATTTTAACTATATTTCAAGGAATCAATTCAAATAATAATTTAAATAGTTTTATCCCTTTAATGTTTTTTCCTTAATTTTATAGAACTAAACGATATTTGAAAATTAGTCGAATATTAAATAAAATTTGAAACTTTGTAGAATATATTATTTTATTTTTGATAATTGCATTTTAATGCCATAATTTAATCCCTCTTTATAATTATTGAATTTTTAATTGTAATTAATAATGTATTATTAAATTATGTAGATCAATAATGAAATATATAATTATGATATATCAACTGAGAGATGATAAAAACTCAAATTAAGCAAAACGTAGCTTAATAAATCAATTCAAAATAAATTATTAAGTTCAATATAAATTAATTAGACTCACATTACTTCTTATAAAAGAGATTAATGTTACAACTAATAGTAAAGAATAGATATTTTCAATTTTTATAGAATAATCATAATTTGTTTGATTTAATTTTCTATTCATTTCACTAAACAATGATGCTATGATAACGATTTATCTTAAGTTTATCAAAATATATCGCATTTTTTCTCAATTTTTAATTCTCTTGATATTTTACAGACATAAATAATTTTATTTTTTAAATTTAGCAAGAATTTTTATTAAAAAATTAAAAAATAAATTAGTTTTATAGAAGTTTTGAGGTTTTATGAATCGATAGATATTTGTAAGTATTTGTTAACAGAAAACTTTGGTGAAAATCTCCAATAATATAGCTAGGATGTTCAAGATTTTCACAGAGAAGAGTAAAACTTAATATATTATTATTCCAGATGCACAAATTTGAATGTTATGAGTTCTATTATTGTTAAACTACAATAAATGAAGTTAAAGCATTGATTTAAAAAATCATATAATTATAATTTTGTATTGTGTATTGAAGAGATTTATTAAATATTCTCTTTTTAGTATATAAAATGAAAGACATTATATTTGTAATGTTTTAAATCAGTTTGAATACACATGTTAATAAATTTATTAATGGTAAATTCTATTATTATTTTTAAAATAATTATTATATACTCCCTATTATATTCACATAAAATTTAAATCAATTACAATTTAATAATATTATTCAGCCAAATTTGCTAAAATCTTTTAGTGACATTTAGCATCTGAGAATTTTTAATTCTTTTATTTTAAATAATAATTTCTCTTATCTAAAAAGTATCTATCAAAATCTATATACTATAGTCGAGAATTAATGTTATTAAATGCCCAATTTGAAATTATAAGCAGAAATTAAGGTATTGTATTTATTTAATATTAATTTAAATTTATATATTTTTTAAAATGAATAAGTTTCAAATAAGTCACCCTGAAATTTAATGCTTGATAAATGTAGATAAAAACAAATTAAATTATATTTAGATCAACCATTAAAAATACAAAAAATTAGAATAATTAGAATTAGACACAAATTAAACAGATCGAAATGTTTATGATATAATAAAAACACTGTACATGAACTACAATAGAAAATAGAGGGTTTAGAAATTATCGAATATTACTTAATTTACATTCTTTTTTTTTTTGATAATTATTTATCCCCAAAAATTAAAGCTTTTTTATTTGTAATAGACTAAACTAATTTTCAATATTTTCTAGATCTACCAGAGTTTCCACCATATTATCGCAATCTATAAAACATTTTAATTAAATTAATAAAAAACTGTGTATAAATTAAAAAAAAATGACCAATATAAATAATTACTCTAAAACCATTGATTTATATGTTAGTAACTTAAATTATTATCAAAATTAAAATTCTAAAAATAAAGGATTTTAAAAATAAATTTTAAGTCATATCTTTTTTTTCAATATCAAATAAATTTTTATTTAATGAATTAAGATTTAATCTTTGATGTTCCATAATAAAATAAAATATAATTTGACAATTTTAACTTAAATAATTCAAACAAACATTTGAATTGGAGATGTATGATAAATAAATTTATTTTATTTTAACTTAATTTTTAATAAAATAAATTAAATTTTATATAATTGAATTTTAGGTTTAATAAATAATTAAAATGCCTATTTTGAGAATAGCATACTTAAATCAAATTATAAAGAAAATAAATGTGAATAAAGTATTTCTATTTTAAAAAGTCTTCATTTAAATAATATATTTATTCAAATATTAGAAAACTGATTTGATGGAAAGTTATTAAAAAATTCACATTCTTTTGTGGATATTTTTTTAGGTGTTATTTGGTTTATATCTTTTATTATCATTTATATAAAATTTAAATATTTAAAAATTAATAAACTTATTCCCAAGAATCATAGTTATTTGAGCAATAATTATGATGGCATTTCTCAATTATTTAAAATAATAAAGGAGCATTAAATATATTAAAATAAATGTGAAAATATGATTTGATTGAAGGCTGAAAGAAATAATTAAACATTTATTAAAATATAAAAATGATCTTGCTCATTTAAATTAAATAGAATTTAAGTATATTTGAAAAATAAATGGAAATATAACCCAAAGAATTCTTAAATTTAGATTTTGTTTATATATTTTCCACTGCTAAAGCATTTAAGATTTGTAAAACTATTATAAAAAAATTCAATAGATATAAATAATCAATCATTAAATTTAATTATCTTTTAATTTTACATGTATATCTGTGAGGCTACTGCTTGGTTATTAAGAACTTCTTTGAAAATGTTTTTAGATTATCAAAATACTATTTTGAGAATTTGATAAATTCATAAGTTTTTATAGAAATTTTTCTTATAATGAACAAAATTTATCCAGTCTTTTACTTAAAACATTCAAATAAAAAAAAATAAAAAATAAATATTTAAATTCAGACTTTTAAGTTCATAAATTACGCTAATCCCATTTCGATAATATTGTTAAAAAATTATAGGGGAAAGTTATTTAATAAGAAAAGTCTTTTTAATTAATTATTGATTTAAGTTAATGTATTTGATAAAATTATTATATGATTAAGCTAAATTTTTATGATAATAACAAAATGATTGTAATATAGCAAAATGTAGAACAAAATCTAAAAGAAACTTCAATAATAATTGATAAGAATCTATATTTTATAATTTTTTTTATAAATTACAACAATCCTATATTTTATAATAATATTTTGGGGGTTTTAATGAGGATAATTATATTTTTCTAGAAATATATTAAAAAATATTATAATTATAATTTTATAGATCTATTTTAATATATATATTTATTTAATATTATACCTTAGGAATTTATAAATAATTCAAACAATGATTAAAATCCTGGAAAATTAAATCAAAGATAATTTTAGGGTTCTAACTTATTATCTTTTATACAATTTTATTAAAAAATTCATAAATCTAATTATTTTAATTATAAATCCTTAATTTTCGATAGAAGTTAACAGAAGATCGAAGATTTAATTGTAGTTTAATTGAAACAAAATATTTATCAAAAATTGATTATTACTAATTAAAAATCATTTTAACCTTTAACTAATTTCAATTAAAATTAAAAATTTAACCTGCTAATATAATCTAACACTAATTTATTTATATTTACTCTAATTATTCCATAGAGGAATTTATTTACAATATTTTCATGGAAGAATTCAAAGTCATATCAGGCTCAAACATATTATTGTATAATGATTTGGAAAATAAATTTTAATAAAATTAAAAATATATCAAAATAACGGCAGTTTTGGACAATTTGAACTATTTTGGGATCGTTTGTTTAGAATTTAAAGTTAGTTAGACTTTACAATTGGTAGTATTATTTTATCGCTTCCCTGGGTGAGATAATTTGACTTCAATGATAGGGTTAAATGAAATAATTTATTAATGGTGTTTAATTAAAGTAAAGTTATTTAGATACAGGAAAGCAATAAAATATTAGTGGCAATAGTTTTTTCCCACTAATATGAATTCTTCAACTATCGAAAATAAGATCGTCCATATTAATTAACTATATTTGCCACTATTTGATTTATTTGTAATTTATTTATCAAATAAAATCTTAATTCTACAAAATAATTAAAAGTAAATTATTATTTTACTTTTAGTAACTCTTTTTTATTTTATTTTATTTTATTTTATAACAATCTTATGATACTTAATATTTTGAATATTTAGTTTTACTTAATATTTTTCATATAGTTCATAAAAATTAAAAAAATAAAAAATAGAAATAAATAATTAATTATGTTAATCTTAAACAAAATAATATTTAGTATTTTATTTTATCTTTGAATTATAATGAAAATTATTTTCAACGACTATGATTAATTTTAGAATGTAAAAACAATATTATTATAAATTAATTTATTAATATTACTTTTATAAAAAATTTTGCGCATTAATTAAATTAGATAAGTTTTTAAAAATTATAAATACTCATCCAGATTACAAGCAAACAATCTAAAATCTGTTTGCAAATTTTAAAATGTCTTTGAGACAATTCTAAATTATGGAGTAATTTTTTCATCTATAAAAATATCTTTCTTTCCATTTTGTAAATCCTTTAAATATTAGTCCTTTTTATCGTCCAATATTTTGTATAAATTCACATCCAAAGCCACCTTTTTAGTTTATGAAATAGCTTTAGTTGATTATATTCTTCTAAGATAGAAACCCTTTGTTTTAATGATAACTGAATTAAGATGTGTGATTAATTTATCATAAAAAATAAAGTTAACTGGCATTTGGGTATTTTCTCTGTTTAATAAACTGAAAGAAGGACAAATATATTTCACTTTTATTTACAATGGGTACGTGCCTACATCAAGAAGATCTAAAAATTGTGTCATAAAAGTTGTAACAACCGTTAATTTTAAATTTGCATCTCTTTCTTTCAAAGATTCATTAATTTTCTACAAAAAAGTTATATTATTGCAAGTAATTTTTAGTTATTAAAGGTTTTGATAGAAATATAAATTTTAGGGTTCAATAACCTTATGCCAATTTAAATCAAGATCAATTGTGTAACTGTTAAATATACAAGAACTTAATTCCAGTATAGTTAGTTTTTTTACATTAGTCCATAGTTAAGTTTGTTGGCTTGAAAAATCATTAAATTTGCAATTAACTATCTCGACTTCTTCTAAGTTAGGCATATTAGCAAACCAAATTGAATCAATGATTATACATGATTTGAGAACCAATTTGGTAGTGGGAAGAATTTAAGTTTAAGATTACATTTTATTTATAAATTCTAATTTCATTCTATTATCCTTAAAATCTTTTTCATATTATTTTCCTATTACTGAATTTTAAATCTCTATTTATTATAATCTATCAAAGTTTATCTATTTTTGAAGTTAAGAGAATGTTAATTGACATTCATTAATGTTTATTTATTTAATGTATTTTACTTGAGTTTCTTGGTTAAATCTAAAATCCTTAAAATTATCTAAATTCTTAATTTTATTTGATTCAATGTAGATGTTGTGTATTTAATTCCAATTTAACTTATTTATAAACTCATTAAAAAGACTAATGGCTTAGTTCTTCATTACTAATGTAAAACAGTTTGTTATGTCTTGAATATATCATGTGTTTATGAAATTTATTACTCTAGTATTTTTCTAACCAAAATTTATTCTTAAACTCCTTTCTTTAGTATTTAAATTTTACTGATATCTTAACCACTTCAATGTTTCTCTTTCGCTCTTAGATAATTTTGATATTCTGTGTAGATTGAAGTTTAATGATAAATATTGATATATTATCAATATAATATTTCTTCCACTTTTTGCTTTAATTAGGCTAATATTAGATTTTTTCTTTGCTAATTAAGTTTTCTTTTGACATTTATTATATTGGAGCATTTTTTAGCACAAACGAAACCCTTATTGACCAAAGTAATTCATTGATAAATAATTATAATAATGAATTAGTTATACTTCAAGACTAATATATTATGGATTATTTCATTAAATTAAATATTTAAATTATTGATATATATATATATATATTATAATTGAGAGTAAATAATAATTTATTTTCAATTAATTTTTTAAAGGAAAAGTGATAATTAATTATAAATTTCTTAACTGTTAGTAAAAATTGATATAATTAAATTTCTTCAAAAATTTGAAAAGTTTATATATTATAAAATTTAGCAATTACTCTTTTTAAAGTTAATTTTCTCCTTAGAATTAATTTTAATATCATTAAATTAAATTCTTGTTTCATAACTTTATAATTTATTAATTTATAATTTTATCTTTGATTTATGGTTTTACATAAGTATACAATAACAGTTAATATAGGAGCAATTGTTGTGATTTAAAAATTATTGAAAACGAAAGTTATATTAAATATAAATATTTATTGATTTTTAATATTTAATTGAGCATTTCTCATTTTGACATTCGAAGATATACTTATTTAGTACTAGGCTAATTAAAATATTGAATTTAAGTCAACAATAGGTTGTGATCGTAAGATATTAGGCACTTTCTTATAATTTTCTAAAAACTTTTATATGTATTAATTACATTTATAGGAAATCAATTAATCTTGAAGTTAGGTAAATTAAAATTTGAGTAGATTTGCACCATTGCTTTAATTGAGAAGGAAAAATAAATTAGATTATTCTAATATTGTATATTTATATTAAAATCGATTTAATTTTTTTCTTTAAGATTTTATAAGATATAACTCGTAATTTAATATTGTTTAATTTTAATTGAAACTACGATTTATTTTTAATATAATCCACTAATTTATTTTATAAAACCATTTAAATTTTAAATTAATAATTTAATAGTAGAGATTATTTTTCAATTAATTTCCGTAGCTTTTACATTATATTTTTCCCTTTATTATATTAAAATATTTATTAAACTCAGTAAAAGTAATTTAATTTCTTATTTTTTAATTAATTGAAAATATTTCTACGAATATTTATTTTATTCTTAAAAAATTAAATGGTAGGAGGATATTTCAATAAATATATGAGAAGAAATTAAATAATGAAGGAGAATAAAAGTTATACTAAATAATTGAATGAAAATATAAAAAAAAATAAAATTAATTATAAATTAAATACTAATTAACTTTAATAATATATAATCAATTTAATTTTATAATTTTATAATTAATTTAATAAAAATACAATATGGGATGCATGCTAAGTAGAAGCGATAATGGTTTAAATAGCTTTTCTTTATCTTAGAAAAAGATTAATTTTATTTATAAAATACCAGTAAATGTTAGACTTATCATTTACGAATATACAAGTTATTAAAGGTGGTAGATAATAAATATAAATATTTTTTTTAAAAAAATATATAAAGAGTGTTTCGCTTATTTAAAATATTAATTTATAAACCTTTTAATTATTAATTTAGATTCGTAAACATATCAAAATTATCAAAGAGAGATAGAAAAGAATTATTAATATTGCCTAAACCTTCTGAAATTTATTACAGTCATCATAATATTAATAGTATTAATTTGATACTGTTTAAATATAAAAGATTATGAAATAATGAAATACTTAAGTATCATTAAAATTAAGCTAAAGTAAATTCTTTTTTACTGAATGAAATAATGTTTAGAATTTATCAAAATTGGAGTTAGTTAACTTAAAAAATATGAAGATATAAAAATGATTTATGTTCATTGTATTTAATATATTAGAAAATATATTAATTGGAAATTTAAACAATTAAAATGCTATGAGTTATTTAATAAATTAACAATTCTCAAATTTTATTGAAATTTTTATAAATTATTTAAAACTCAATGATAATCTTTAATCATTTAGAAAATGTGAAGCTTTTCAAATATTTAACAAAGCTTTCGATTTCAATTTAAATAACCATTTAAAAAGATGATTATAAAAACAATTAAATCGTAATTCAAAAAATGATTGATTATCTTAGAGTTAAACAAGCAAAACGATCTTTTAAAATAAGCTTTATTTTTAAAGACAATATTTAAGCATTAAAAATCAAATAATTACAAAATGAAGATAAAACTATTCTAGAAGAATTGAATAAAAACCCAAAACCTTTTTCATTAATTTTATGAGTTTATTTATTCGAAATAAATTAGATTACCAATTGATTATGAGTTAATTTTAATTATGTATTATTTTTATAAAAATAAATATAATATTAGTTATATTTGATTTTTTTAATTTAGAATTTTTTTTATTAACATTATAAGATATATCAAATTCCTTTATTCTTTATTTAATTCCATATAATAATTAATATTTATCAAAAAAAAGCATGAAAATTACTTTTGTATAGATATTATTTAATTTTATTATTATATCTTAATTTCTTAAATTTAATAAGATTATTCAATTCATAGCTTTCATAAAATATCATTATTTTCGGGATTTGAATATTAGGGATAAAATATAAAATTTAATAATATTTTAAGCAAGATTATTTATTAGAAAATAATTAAATAAATAAATAATAAAAAGGACTCCTTCTAATATTTCCATGTTATATATAAAGAACTAAACAATTTTTGAAAACTATTCATATATTTAATTATAATTAATATGATGCAATATTAAAAATTTTATATTTGATAATTGTATTTTGATGCCATAATCAAAACCCCAAAACCCCTCCCCTTAATAATCTTTTTTATGATTTAATTTTTATTGTGTAGTTTAGGTATTATTTGAATTTATAGAGGAAACTAGGTCAACTATCAAATTACGAAATATTAACTAACGATATATAGGGTCTATTTTTTATGAGGAATCTTAACATTACTTCTTTTGAGTATTAAAGATTATTGATAGTCCATATCTTAAAAATGGGATTAATATTCATTATTTTTTGAAAGAAATTATATTTATAGTTCATTAAGTTAATAAAGCAACATTTATTATTTTGATTAAATAAAATATGATTTGATTCCCCAAAAACATTAAGCAAGCAATAAATTTTTAATAATCTGTAAATACTTATATTAATTTATAATTATTTACTTTGTAAAAGATTTGACAAAAAGAATTTTATATCAAATTTTGTTTTTTATTTTACATTCAGTTCCAATAAGTTAAAATATTATTGGTAGAATAAAAGATTTAGGTTTATTGAATCGATGGAAGTTTGTAAGTACTTGTTGACATAAAATTATGGTCAAAACATTTAATAATAGAGTTAAGAAGTATAAAATTATCACAGATAGGAGTTAAATTAAGTTTATTAATATTCGAATTGTGTATATTTGTTTATATAGTAGTCTATTATTGCTAAAATATCGGCATATATTTAATAAATATTGCTAAATTATAAATAAAAATAAATTTACTATTTATTATAAATATTTAAGTATCATATTAAAGAAATAACTAATTGATCAAATCAGTCGCGATGAAGCTTGGATAAATGAACAATCTTGGCCTAAAAGAATTAAAATTATAAATTGGCTAGGTTTCACTTTTTTTGGTGGTCTCGTATATTTCACTCGATCTAGATAGCTCTAACTTTATTGAAGATAAAAAAATTATCGAATATCATTCTATCTTTATTAATGAAAAAAAAATAATTCAAATAAAATTGACCATATTTTAACTTTATTTAATTAGATTTATTTTTTAAAAATGAATTTTCTTACAATATATAAATAAATTATATTATTAATTTAAATAAGAATAAAACTAACTCTATGTCCTTTATAAAACAAATTTTTAATATTGATTCACAATTAACTTTTTTATCATAAATAATTTTTATATTACCTTTTTTGTACGAGTGATTTTCTATTAGGAAAAATAATAATTAATATAAAAATTTATAAAAATTTCTCTCAATTAGAATTTTTCAATTACAGAAAATAAATTTTGTCATTATAAAATAATAGATCTTATTAGTTAATTACTTAAAATAATTACAATTTAATAATATTATATAGCCTAATTTTTTAAACCAATTCAGTGACATTTACTAACTAAATATTTTTAATTCTTTTATTTTAAGAAATAATTTCTCTTACTTAAATAATAATTTACAATTAAAAGTTTTCAAAGAAGATTAATGTTATCTATTGCCAAATTTGAAAATTAAATCTGAAATAGAAGGGTGTATAATTTTTTATGTTCTTATATATAAAAATTAAATCAATATTTGATTAAAGTCATTATAATTTCACCCCAAAATAAAGCGATTGCTAAATATTTAATAAAACAAATTCAAGTTTTACAAAATTATTCATTAAAATTACAAATAATTAGAAGAATTGGAATTAGACACGAATAATACAGATCGAAATGTTTATCAAATTATAAACACATTATATTAGATTCACAATAGAAAATTGAGGTAGTAAAAATATTCGCACTTATATTAAATTTCATTTTAATATTTTTTTTAGTCAAATTAATATGTAATAATTATAATTTGTAAATTGAATTTCAATAATTTTTATTTATATTTTAAAAATTGGTCCTAAAAAAATTAAAGCTAATCTTGCTTCTAACAGAACAATAAAGTCTTGAATACTTATTAGACTTACCAGAATATCCTCCTTATTATTGCAAAATATAAAAAAATAAAAATTTTAAATATTGATTTATTTATTTTTATCAAATAATTATTGTGAATAAGATTAATAATATATCAAGTGTTATATTTTTTATTTAATATTTAAAATAATTGTTAATTACTTGTATTTATAATTTCTCCTATTATTTAAGGAATACATATAATTTGGGAAATAATAAATAATTTATAATATATAAATTATTATCAAGCCTATGCAAGTTGGTAGTCATTTGAATAAGAATATTATATTAGCGTGGCTTTACAATTAGTAATGCGATTTAAAGGCATCCCTAAAGAGAGTAAATCTAGCGGTTTAACTATTGGGCATTAAATCAAAAGTAACAAATCACAACAAAATGAAGTCAAGTATTATCGATTCCCTTGTTGTAGCGATTAAAATAGTAGCCACTAATAGAAAGAAACGAAGCCTCCCCCCCGCCTTCCATCTATTTATATTCTCAATCAATCAATACGCAAAATTTCATTAGGTTTGGCAAATTAAATTCCAATAATTATAATTTACATATTATTATTATTCAATTTTAAAAAAAGTGTATTCTAACAGTAATATAATTTGACTATCTGTATTATTTTAACAATATGATATATAATTTTATTTTTATAACAAAGATTTAGTTTTTAATATACCATCAGAATTTAAATCCAAATTTTCAAAGAATTTGTTTAATATTTCAAATATAGAATTGAATTTGAAAAATATATAAGAAATTTTTCATTGCCATATAGATTGAAAATTCTCATAAGATTTTAATTTTTAAGTTTTGTTCTCGAGATATAAGAATGGCAACTGCTTTTCTAAAATGTATATACTTTTTATAATAGAATTGTAATAAATATTAATATCTTTGCCTATAAAAATAATAATCAAATAGTTATATGTTTAATAAGTCAAAATAATAAAAGATAGTAGAATTTACTAGTTTTAAAAATACACATATTTCTATGATTTTATTCCTATATTTTTATTTTTAATTAATTAGTTATTTTGAATCTAAATTTATACAACAATAATAAAGATGATATATCGAGAATGTTCAAGATAATAAAGGAATTTTAAATTTTATCAGATAAATGTGAAATTCTTGATTTGATTGAAGCTTAAAGAAATAGTTAGAACTTTTATTAA
>ARYC01021682.1:0-21266 GCA_000711775.1 Oxytricha trifallax
CTTTTATTATTTTTATATATCGCATTAATATTTCTCACAATTTTTATGGTGGAAACACTTTTTATTGACTTCCTGATTAATTTTATGTGTTTATTTTGGCATAAACCAAAATTTAATCGAACCAGCTCTTGCTAATAATGGTGCTTAATTTCGGGAAAAATTTCTTCAATAAAATGATAATACAAAAAGTATGGCGCTTTGAACATAGTCTTCGACCTGTAAATCTCGATCTTGCCTAAAACCTTCTTGCTATGGTGCGACCTTAAGTTGTCCCAAAATATCGATATAATTTTGTTATGAATTTCTTACTTCTAAATACTCGATCATTTAACTATGTCCTCAATTTTTATTGACTTTGTCTTGATATAGTAGCCTTCCAACCCTTCCTCGAGACTGATACAAACAATGGCGACTTACGTCTGTAACTTCGGCCCTTCCTTAAAGTTCTCAAAATTAATCCCAGGCTTTGCCCACGTATTTGCCAAAAATTGATAGACTTGAAGACAATTTCATCTATTTATAAAATTTTTACCCATCGTTGATCTTACTACATTAAGCCGAAAAGATTTAGAATCTTTGTCATCAATGATCTAAAGTCTTGATGGCGTCAACTTTTATTTTGATTTCATCAATTTATATTTTATTTTGTTTTTCTTGTATAAGTAGTATAACTAAGAAGATGATATGGTATGGTCAGGGAACTCTATATGAAACATTAAAGCACGAGTTTACAAAGAGTACCCACTCCACAGCTCAAGAATTTTTTGATCCAGCAAATATTCAATATGTTCTCTTTTAAGGCTAGTTCTATTAAGTGAGTATAATTAAAATGGGGAGACAGGTAAAAATTAATGAAAAAAGAAATCAAATATAATTATGTTCAAACCAATATACATTAGTTAAGATTAAACAGTCTCTAATATGAATTAAGTTTAACTACATGCTTATTTAACTTTAATTTATAAATCAAATATGGAATTATTTAATTTTTGTTTTTTTTCAACTTTTCCATTTCATTTCTATTTTAGGGCATCTCTCTACATTCTTTTCTTATCACTTTCATTGCAACTTTTTCTTGTGTGTTTTTTGTCAAAAAAATTTAGATATCTTCAGGGTATCTTCCTTGAGCTATCTTCAGGATATCTTCCTTAAAAAAAAATTAAAAAAATAAATTTTACAGTAGTAATAGCAGTAGTAGCAACAATAACAACAATAATAGCAGTAATAATAGCAATAGCAACAAAATCAACAATAATTATTGAGCTGCTGAAATTCTAGAGAATTTCAAAAATTTTGGAATCACAGATTATTACTGTATTTAGTCATCTTCACTATTTTCATCATCTTCAACATAAGCTCTAAAAACTGAGAAATTTAAAAAAATTGGATTTTTTGGGAAAAATCCCAGCTCAATAATTATTGTTGATTTTGTTGCTATTGCTATTATTACTGCTATTATTGTTGTTATTGTTGCTACTACTGCTATTACTACTGTAAAATTTATTTTTTTAATTTTTTTTTAAGGAAGATATCCTGAAGATAGCTCAAGGAAGATACCCTGAAGATATCTAAATTTTTTTGACAAAAAACACACAAGAAAAAGTTGCAATGAAAGTGATAACAAAAGAATGTAGAGAGATGCCCTAAAATAGAAATGAAATGGAAAAGTTGAAAAAAACAAAAATCAAATAATTCCATATTTGATTAATAAATTAAAGTTAAATAAACATATAGTTAAAATTAATTCAAATTAGAGACTGTTTAATCTTAACTAATGTATATTGAGATCAACATAATTATATTTGATTTCTTTTTTCATTAATTTTTAACAGTCTCCCCATTTTAATTATACTCACTTAATATTGCGACGAGCACTCTTAGCTTAAACATTATATTTTCTAGAGATTATTGGTAGATCAATGCATCCTAATTCTTTGTAAACCCAATAATCTTGCCTTTATCCTCAGCCTTAAAATATAGCTTCCAATCCATTTGTAGGAGTCAACGTTCCAAATCGAAGTAAAAGGGCATAGTCATTCTTTAAAAATTATTTTGCCATGCCCATTTAAAAGAGAAGGTGCGAGATAGCTTGTTAAATTGTTAATTGTTATTTATTAACTTTTTTTATTATATGTCATGAATAAAAGCCTGATATTTCAACAAATATGAAAGACTAATTTTAGGAATTGTACCATTGTATCGAGAATACTAAATTTTCTGAAATTAAAGGTTAATTCATAATGCTCTAGTTGATTCATTTGATTTAGTTTCAGAATCATTTTAGTTATTCTAATTATTTAATTATTCCATATTATTTTTTCAAATGCATTACTTATTCTATAACTCTATTGGAAATTTATTAGGAGTCTATTTAATTATCTTCGATAACTTTTTATTATTTAACCATTTGGTTTTCTATTTTGCTTTAATTTTCTTTTAAATTTTCAAAATAAATTTTATCATCATCGATTTATTTTTTTCAAATTATTGTTTAACTCCATAAACCTTTTTACGTGAGTGGCCAATGACTCTTGAGTTGCCACTCCAATTGTAGGTGATAAGCTTTTAATGTCAGATACAAGGACTTAGAATGTATTTTTAATTTCATCATTTCCATTAATCACAAGCTACTCAAGCATCTAAAAGACTATCTCGTTAATCTTATCATGTACTCTTTTATTTATACATTTTGTTAAAAAGCTTGTTAATTCATTTTCTCTTCTAGCTCGCCGTTTAGTATTTCTGGAATTTGTGTTAGCAACTACTGTTTCATAGCTTTCATGACTTAGTTTGTCAATCCAGTAAACTGAATGCTTATTGTGTGCTCTAACTTATTTAATTCTGGGAAGGTTTTGTCACATTAAGTCTAAAATTCATCTGTATTTGTAAGTAATTATTTAGAATCTAATGATTAAAATGCAGAATTAGCTTTTTAATCGCTTTGAATTTAATCTAGAGAACATCTGGAAATTGAAGTATGAATTTAATAAAGTGCTTGTCCCTTAATTTTTTAACATTTTTTTATCTCTGAAAATTTTAATACTTATTTTTAAGCAGTCTATTTTAGGGGAAAATTTTATCTACTTTCGCTTTTTCTAGAATTTAAAGTTTTTATTAACTAATCAATTTCTATGAACTTGCAATACTTATTTTTAGAACTTATTTTGAGGCAATATTTTGGAATCTCTATATGTTTTCTTGACAAGGATGTCTTATTATTGTTAAAATAGATAAAAATAGGAAATTTGAGAAATATAAATAAACATAAAATATATAATTAATTATAACTGTCATGAATTAGGAGTGTGACTAATGCTAATTTAAATTTAAAATCTATTAAATTAATTAATTTATTAAATATAATTAATTAGCAAGTGGGCAAGCAGGGTCCTAAGCAGCCCACTTTTGTAATTCATATATATATTTATATATATTAAAAGTAATTAATTAGAGATGCGCAGGCTGCTAATGGAGTCAACGAATCACTAAACATTCCTTCGACACTGCTTCAGACCACGAACTGGTGCTATCAAACGGTCCTGACTGTGCTGGCTGTAACGCAACAGATGCAATACATGTACCAAGTGCCCAGAAGAAGATTTCCTCAAGTCTGACGATATATGTGGTGCCTGTCCAGCTGATCTATACGGAGAAGAACATGGTGAATGTGCCGCTTGTATGGATCAGTGTCTCTCTTGCATTGGCTCCGGTAATAACATCATAGATGATGGATGTGTTTGAGAAGTTTCTGAGAATTTCATACAAATTGATTCCAACGATTGCCTTACAGTATGTCCTGATGGTTATAGAGATGACGGTTCATTCTGTTACAGTAAGTTTCAAGTTATATTCTAACCAACTCTATAGGAAACGTTCAACCAGAGATTATCAGTTTTGCTGGTACTACTCATGCTATCAAAACCGATCAGCTTACAGACGGTGTATTTGAGTTCTTGACCAAGGGTCCGGGTGGAGACAGTGTTCTCTAAGTCAATTTTGCGTCCAGTTTGGTGGTCTCCGGCACGTTGACTCCATTAGCAGCCTGCGCATCTCTAATTAATTGCTTTTAATATATATAAATATATATATGAATTACAAAAGTGGGCTGCTTAGGACCCTGCCTGCCCACCTGCCCACTAAATATAATAATATAATTAATTAATTAATTTAATAGATTTTAAATTTAAATTAGCATTAGACACACTCCTATTTCATGGCAGTTATTAATACTAATATATTTAGAATTAAGATTAATTTCTCAAATTTCCTATTTTAATCTATTTTATCAATATTCAAATAAGTCATGATTTTTGCTTTTTATTCTTCCTATTTTAGCTCCTCTAATTATTCTTTATTATAAAACTCAGCTGTGTAATTTGAGGCTTCTTAATCAGAATTACTTTAAAAAATCTTTTTCTCTTATTATACTTGCCGCTTTGCTTATTTTTGCTCATCTTTTTATATTATCTATTATGTTTTTTCTCATTTTCTTAAATACTATGTATTATTACTAAATTTGGTAACTTTAATTTTAGTAGCATAATCTTCAAGAGCTCCTTTTATGAATTTAACATATTAACAACTATTTATGACTTAATTTGATTAAAAGTATTACAAAATATAACAACTATAACAAACTATTACAAACTCTAACAAACTCTAACAAAAATTAATAAAATACTCTTTTCATTCAAAACATGTTTTGCTTAAAAAATTCTCAATATAATAAAATAAGCCTATAAAATGAGACTTTAAAATTAAAAGGCATATGTTAGTATCTTAAATTGTATTTAATAACAGGAAAAAATTATTAGGAGTATTTATTCTAGTTATGATTTGCAAAACCCTTCAAACAAATACAACAAAATTATACTTTGTTATATTAGTAAATGTAGTGAAGATTTCTTAAAACTAAGCTTTATGTTAATTATAAATCTTTTGATCAAAAGTAGAGAGTTTAATTAATTTAAATAAAATTATTTACCATTTATAATATTGTAATTGATAAGCTTATATTTTAATAAATAAGCTAAAAAATTATAACTTTTAGTTTTATACATTTTAACTCTAATTATTAAAATTTTTTATTTTATTTTTAAAAAATAATTAAAAATATTAACCTAATAACAATTTTCAAACCATAAACTCTGCATTCTATTGGATAGGTTCAATTCCTTAGACTTTGCCTTCACTATCAATTACTCCTTGGTCGTGAAGTGCATGACAAGGGACTTATAGTTGAGAAGGTCATCAATTTGATTTTTCATCATGCCCATTTCATCTTTGACCCTTTTGTTTTAATCCATAAGCTTCCTCTTCAAAAAATTGTTATTTCCCTCTTGGATCTTTTCCTCTTCTGGAATAGGTTGCCTTGCTTTTCTCTTTGTGCTTCGCTTAATCAAATAAGCTGATCTTCCCTTGTGAACTATAAATCCTTAAGGTTTATCAAATTATACCACTATAGTATAGAGATCCATTTAATGCTTAAATGAAATCTTGCTCATGTGCACTTATGAATTCTAAGATTAATAAAGCCTTTATCTTCCATCTTATTTTATTTAAGAATCATCTCATTTATTCCTTGAGTATCAAGTAAAAGTAAGACATCAGTGATCCATTTTTTATCAATATGGAGCCAACAAACTGGTCTGGCAGGTGTCTTAACAATGATGGTTTTTACAGTGCGTATTCAAGAATTTAATCTTCTGTAAGTCCTTCAATCTGTGGTACTGCTGCCACAACAACATCACATCTTTTCAAACACTATTCAGTATTAATGAATTAACACTTACATCTTTCTCACCAGTTAGAATGCACCTAAAGAAATAGATATAAGTACAATTTACTTTTGGTAAGTAAGCCCCACATTCTTAGCATAAAAATTCATAAAATTCCTTTTTGCTGCCTATTTTCTCTCTGACTTGATTGCATGAATTTTTGGAGTTAGTTATTACAATCCATAGCTTGTTTCTTGTATTGTTATTCTTAATAATGATTAACTTAACAAATTTCTATAGTTTAATAGGTAATATTTTAAGAATTATTACTTCTAGAAAAAAATGTTAGTCGTTCTTACAAATATGTAATACTATTTAAAAAAAATAATTTAAGCTAAAATGATTTATCTCTACTTAAATTCAGGCGAAAGAAAAGTAGAGCTTAATTGGTCTAAAATGACATAAGACATTATTTTTCATTAGAATGTTGGAGGGAGAGTGATGAAGATGAAGAATAGAAGAGTAGTATCTTTAAATAGGCTAAAATGATTAAGAAGAAAATAATTCATCATAGCTAGATCAACTAAGTAAATTTACTAGAAAGTTTCAAACCAAAATGATATTGAGAAATATTAAGTAACTAGAGCCTCTATTTTAAACTTAGAGGAAACGTGTATCAGAAATATTGAAGGAAACTAATACACAAGTGTAATAATAGACCCAAGAAAAAAATAATTCTTAATCAAAACAATATTAAAGAAAATTGAATAGGAATTTTAGCAATCTAGGAAATTGAGTTGATTTAAGAATAAGTAGAATCTTTTTTAATGAAAGAGAGATTGATTTAGTAGCAAAACTAATAAGCGATTAGTGCAATTTAAGAAAAGAAACAGAGGCAAATATCTTAAACTTTAAGACTTATTTAAAGAATGAATATAGCTTTGCAAGATTTTTTAATTACATTTTACAAAATAATATAGAAAAGTATGCCTAAATAACAAAAAGTCTCCAGTGCTTAATAATTCAAAATTATAGAATGACAAGTACTTAATTTATTCAAATTAAATGAATGTAAGAAGTCAAATTTAGAAAAGATATTCAATTTATATTGTTATAAGTTAAGTAAGTTAAGTTAAGGAAAGTTCTATCAAGCTTTGAAATAAGTCAATGATGACTTCAAAAATTAAAACTCAGGATTAATAAAATGAATTGATGTGAGCTTTTAACAAACTTTGAGATGAGGAGAATAATTAACCTCAATTACAAAGCTACAGAAGAAAATTCAGATTGAACTCTCATGGTATCTATCTTATTAAAACTTAAGGAAAATTCCCCAAAAAATAGCTAGGATTAACATTCAAAAAGGTTTATTAAATTGATACTAGGACTAATTCCTTTGGATCATTATTAAATCGGAAAATCAAAGCCAAGATGTATATATTTTTATAGATGATTTCTTTAAAAATTCTAATAAATATAAATGAGAGTGGTCTATAACATTAATCTTATTAATATAAAAACTGGAGAAGGAAAGGCTAAAGAAATTATTCAGATAAACTGAACAAGATTAAATGGATTAAATATCAAAGCTGCGATAGAAAGTGATAATAACTTTTACTTATAATTAAATATTGGATTAACTAACAGTGAGACCTTTTATAGCTTTCTAATTAATTTGAAAGAAAACTTGATATTAGCAGACCAAAATAGAGACATGATACGCTTTTTCTTCCTGATAACACTTCATACCATAGAAGCTAATATATCACGAAGAAATTCAGACTTCGTTAGATCCCTATAATTTATTTAAGGTAATATTAATTCGAACTTGCCCCAGTTGAGAAGTTTTCTCATACATTAAAAGACATAGCAGTTATAAAGTGCATTAGAGAGATTAAAGCAATTATATTAAAAAAATTGGGAAAGGATACATCTAATATGATTTTAGATTGGGGAACTCTTACTTCTTGCAAAGTATAATGAATGCAATAAAAGCTTTGAATCTTCAATAAATTTGAATGCTTGGAAAAATAAATGAAATAATTGGAAAATTTAATTTTTAAAATTTAAAATTTGATAAAATTTAAAGTTAATTGCAAATAAAATATAAATGGTTTTTGTAAATTAAGGGGAAACAAAGGTTTTGATAAAATAAATTGAGTTGAATTAATTAAGTTGTTAAATTAAATTAAGCAAGGCTAAATTTTATTTTGATTAATTTCCCTCTACTCTAACTATTAACTCTGATATCTTATAAACTTATTTTTTTTGAATTTTATTTATTCTATTAATAATTTCAATTGAAAATGATTTAATTTAGAAATATTTGAAGAATTTAATTAGCTTAAAATTAATATGGTAGTCAATTAATAATTAGTATATTAAATTAAATATTCAATGTAATTTAAAAATAAACAATTAGTAAGAAGTCAATTATTTTCAGGATTTAATCAGCAAATGCTTAATTAATGACGGCTAAATTTCAGGAATTAGTCGCCCAAATTTTAGCAATAAGTCACTTCAAATATTTAAGTAATATTTAAAGTTTTGTTAAATTGTTGTAATAATAATAAGTTATTTTTAACTCAATAACACAAGAATGAACAAAAGGAATTTATAACCCTATTACACAATAATGAACAAGAAGGGAGTGAAGGAGCCCAAACCAAAGATTATATAGGGAATCGATGGAAAATACAAATGCTCTTACTTCAGTAGTTGCAAGTAGAAGTAAAAAAGCTTTAAAAAGGCAAATATTTATAATCACAATAGAAGACACCACAATATATATAGATATATATAAACCCCAAAACCCCAGTTTTTAATGAAAATAAGACTATTTATTAAATGTAATAAAAATAATAATTTTTAAGAAATTAAAATAATTATTTAAAGGTTTAATAGAACTTATCCATAATTCACTTTTTTAGCTCTTCAGGCATTTCAATTGATTAATCTCCAACTGAAAACCATCTGTCCCTTTGATTGCATTGTCTAGCAAAACATCTAAGTATTTATTGACTGGTATCATTTCCTCTACAAGCTAGTAAAAGCTTTCTGGTTTTTAGCCAGACTTTCTTGCCTTCTCAATTATAATGTTACTGTGAAAGTGTAAAACAGTCCTTAATTTAAGTTGTTAAAAAATGGCCCTTTCTTACTTAATATTATACAGAATTCAGCAACATGTCTCAAATAGTACCTTATATTATTGTAAAGTGTTTTGTCTTAATTAAGTTTGATCCATACTAAAATATCACACTTTTCATAACCTTTCTGATTCATTATATTTATTGCTTCTTCCATTTAAGTATTAGTCACCCATAGAAATACAAATCCATCATCTTGAAGTTATTCAATTGGTATTGAATCAAATATCAATTTATTGTTTTAGGTTTTGTAATTAAATATGTCTGTTCTTTTCAAGGGTGGATCTATGACAATTACTAAAAACTTTGAGCTTTTGTTTAATAATATAGCATCGTATATTAGAGAATTTCACAATTCAGCATTAGTAATATTACCCTAATATTAAGCTTATTTGTTATTAATTCTTTTAGTCCCCCAGCTATAATTTTAAGTATCAAAATTTGAACTAACCCAAATTTAATGATATTATTAGGGATTTATGTTTTCTCTCAACTTTGAGAGTCTAATTGATTAGGTATCTCAAATAAGTGTTTGGTCTTTATTTATTTAATTTTATTAATTATTTATAATTTCATTCAATTCCTCTTCTTTTTAAGCTTGCTCACAATTTTATTTTAAAATATCTTCTAATTATTTTTTGATTTATTCTGTAAGACCAGCAATGAACTTTGATTAATCGAATAATTGCATTTTTAATAATTTGCAATTTAATTATAACTATAATATTCTGCCTAGATAGAATTTTTAAATTCTAATCATATTTTCACTAAACTCTTTTTAAGTTTACTACTGAGAATCCTCATGATAATTTTTTGATTAATTATTTTAATTTTTATATGTCTCTGAGTTGATGGATTTATTTTTATTTTATTTTTAATTATTTTTATATATCTAAACTTTGTTGAGCACTTCAGCATTTATATTTTAACTTTTGAATTTCAGTCTTAATAAATTTAATTATTGTATGAATTAATTGTCTTTCTAATAAATTTTATACCACTATTTGAATTTGCTGATTGTCTGAAAACACATACAAATGAAATTTATTTGTTCTCGACTCCAATTAAATTAATCAAATAAGATTTTTCTGTATTTTTAAATCTATAGCATTTTCCCAAACCTTTTAATAGGTAAATATAATATTGATCTATTATTGCCTACATTTTCAAACATGATCTCAGCCATTTATTTAAAATTAAGATGCTGATTCTCTTCAATTTTTACAATTTAAACTTGTTTATTTTAAATGGATTAGAACGGAGAGAGCTGGAATAAAGTATCGATTTAAGTATCTTAGTTTTATTATTATTCTCAAATTTTAACTTAGGTCATTTAATTAATTTTATGAGTTTTGTAAAATTTGTTAAGTATTTATTCTCCTTTAAAGCTAGACTAAACTTATGCTGAATTATTTAACATGTTATCCTCATAAGAAACCAATTAACCATCATATTCCACCTATGTTGTTATAAACTATCTACAGCAGCTACAGCTGTAGCTGCAGGTCCTTTATAAAAAATTGAATTCTATTGTTCACCACTACTAAGTAATAGAAATTTAAATTTTATAAAATTGTAATCTATAAATTTATAATTATTGGATTAAATTATTAGAATCTCATGCGTGATTTACAAAAATATAAATAAATTATTAGAAGTCTTACATACATTTGTAAGCTTCTATTTATTAATTAGCTAAAAGTTGAATTTATTAAATATATAATTGTTTTATATAAAATTTTAAACATCATTCAAGTACATCTTTGAAAAATTTGCATGAACAAATAATTTTTAATTGACATCAATTTCTACCTACAAAATAAAAACATGCCAATCCTCAAAATAAGTTTCTAAATTATTAATATTTTAATAATGAATAAATAATCTGAACTAATCAGATGGAATAAATAGGATTGTGAGATATATTCAATACATTACCTGCTTGCTTCACCGTGAATTATAAATTATAAATAAAAAAACAATTATTATTCCCCATTTGTGGGTTGTTCGCCGGAGGTAGGCGATGTTTATAAAGGTTGACCTTAGCTTAAAAAGCTAATAGTACGCAATTAAATTGCGATAAACCTACTTACCTCAAGCAAGTATACGACTAATAATATAAAGGTAAGTCAATACACTAAAATATATTTTTATATAATTAAGAATGTAAATAATTGCTACTAGAGATGGCTTGAATATAAATATAAGCTTTCTTTTTATTAATAATTTAAAATTTAAATATAAGTATTCAAGAATATAGTAAGAATTAAATTTTAATTATATATTTAAAGAAATTTTTATTTAAAATAATTAATATTTTACATTAAACTTACTTAACTTAATTCTACACTTAACTAAAAAAATTAAACAATTCAATTAAAATATATTTACTTTTATTTAAATTCCTTAAAAATTCCTAGAATTTTTATTTGCAACAATACTAATATTCTTTCTTAATATATTGCAAATATATATGATGAGCTATAACATTTTAAGTTGAATTCACATTCTAATTTAATAAAATAAATAAATTAAATTAATAAAAATCCTTAATTGAACTTTGCATATTCATGAAATATATAATTTAATATTTATGATTTCAAGAAATAGAATTAGTACAATCAAATTATAGATACATGTTTAAAATAAAATTAAAAGTTCTTACATTTAATCTAATTATAATTCATATTTTTATTTATTACCTTCCACAATTTATATATATGCTATATAAAAGATAAAATGATTATACCCAATTAAACTATCCAATAATTTTATTAATTTTATAATTATTTCTTGGATTGGTATAATTTATTTTTTAAAAATAATTATCTTAAAAAAATTTAGAATATAAAATTACTACAATAGTATTTTTATTTAATTTTTATAATACATAATTAACTTTACTTTAAATTTTCAGCATTATCATTTAGGTAAAAACAAAAACCAAATTCCCTTTAATATGTTGTAAGATTTATAGAATTTTTATTAATATATTGCCCTAAGCAATACTTTTATTTATTATACATTTTTCCACTTAGATCAATTAATTATAAAGCGTAAAATTTTATTCAAGAAACCTAACTTACAAAAATTTTAGTGGTTATAACCTGCCTCATTTAATTAAATTTGCAAATTAGACTCAAATGCACTTATCATAGATCTTTAAGAAGTTTTGACTCCAAGGCCGCGGTTAACACATGGTAGAAGCATCTTCTTACGAATTTGTTTCCCTGTTTTTGGCATACTGAGCAGTCAAGCCCCGTCGCCTCTCATCAGTCTAGAGTAGCCCAGATTCATCAATGTTGATTATTCACTCTCTTCTCATTAAGTGAGAATCGAGTCAATTTCCTGAATGTAAATTAATAATCAAACATTAATTCACGCTATTTTAAAAATAATTTTTTTATTCTAATTAATCATCACGTATTACTGCAAGAAAATAGTATATGATTGAATGCGGGAAGAGATATACTTACAAAGCAGTTTTATTTTACCTCAAATAAAAGAAATAACACAAATATCCATAGATTGATGGTATTGGAAGCAGATCAAACAGACATAGATGAATGAATTTCTCTGAGAAAATGGGCTAAAAAAAATACAATGGAAAAATATTCGGCGTAATAATGTTTGACCCGCCTCATCCTAAAACTGGAATAAATTTACCTTAAAATTGTATGAAGATCACTGAAATTCTGTAAACCCCAATTGAAATCATTCAAGAAAAAGGATACATTTTTCTATTGACAACAAATGCTATTAGAAACCGGTGTGGATCCTACTTGGTTGATCGGGGATACAAATATAGTTACACTGCTTTGAAGAATGCGTTTTTTTGCGCAAAGAGATACATCGAGTACCTTGAACAGCGATTTAATTTATAAAAATTCAAGAATGGTTTATAGAACTCAGACAACAGCTTCTCAAAAGCCCTAATAGATTTATGAAATGATTGAAGAGCTATGTCCTGAAGGGGCTTTCATTCATGTCAATGGCAGATGGTTAAACAAAAGACCCGGCTGGGTGTTGTTTGGATGAAAGCAAAGAGTGAGAAAGATAAGGACTTAAAAGATTAAGATTTAATGCTCGATTTATTAGCATAGGGTAAATTATGCTTAAGTGCTTTAAAAGTTTATTTTTATTTTATCATTTCAATTAAATTTCACTATATTTAGTTTATATTTAAGTCAAAGAGACATCTCTAGTTTGAGCTTATATTCTTCTTATTCAGCAACTTTTCTTTCTTCTGATTCTTGTTGGATATTCCACTGTGATTCCCGATGTAGGTGCCTTCAAGTTCCTCTGTACTTTTAGTGATTTCTCTTAAAATATGCCACTTCTCGATTTTAAAACCATATATTCAATTTCCTTGGACAGAGCGAGACTTTATTATGATTAGTGGAAATTTAATAAATTTGGAGATATTTAAATTTAAAATATGCACATTAAAACTTATAAGTTGTAATGTATTTTGATTAATGTTTGTAATAATAGTTTTAATCGATAGAGAATTCTTAATAGAGATATCTTACTTAATTTTAAAAGGATATTTAATAATTAAGACTATGAATATTTTAAATTTAAACATCTCCAATTTTATTAAATTTCCACGAATCATAATAAGTCTCGCTCTGTCTAAGGAAATTGAAGATATGGTTTTAAGTGGCCATGTTTTAGAGAAATCACTAAAAGTACAGAGGATTTGGAGGCAACTACATCAGGAATCATAGTACAATCAAAACCCCAAAACCCTTTCAGTAGTTTGATTGAGTTTTTGATTGATAAAAGTAGACTGTTAGGCATACTTTATTAAGGTTTTAATAGGGTTTATGTAGGGGCTTAATGTTTAAATATAAGTAATATAAGTGAGTATAACAAGCGGGTTTTTAAAATATTTCACACAAACATAAGCTTAGAGTCATGTGGCCGTTCTCTGAATTTTATCTTTCTAAGATGATGTTTAATTGTTTCTATTGTTAGTTAATTTTCTTAGCTTGGCTTGATAATAGTTGAGTATGCAAGCTCTCTGAGACCTCCATTTATTTTATTTTTATCGAGATATAGCTTGATTCTATACTTACAATCTCTCTCACCCTTGCAGCTAAAGTAATCGTTTCTTGGCATGTCACTCTCTATTATCATTACTGCTAGAGCCCAGATAACCCATTAAGTGTCTCCATCTCTCCAGTCCTCTCTCTCTAGGAAATATCCATGAGAACCGTATACATTTCCTATGCAGAGGCTTGCACTCTTTGAGCTCTGTGGAAGTCAATAATATAAACTCTAAGAGGCCGAAAGTCCATCATAATGTTCTCTGGCTTTAAGACTCTATGAACATAGCCAAGCTTGAAGCTAAAATACCCTCTTTGCTGCACGATCTAGCAAATTTATCTTTGGCATCTATTGTCAGATAATAATTCTCAGTAAGTCATCTCGAAGAGAGAAAGTCTAAATGCAAGATGATCTTTTCCAAGTAAAATATCATCAAGCTAGATGATATGCCTGCACTCATTTAACTTTGCCTTTTAAAGAGCATAATACTCATTAGCAAATTCCATGTGGAACTTGTCATCAGCAAGGAAGTAATTGAAAGGATATATTTGTAAGCATATTAGTCATCAGTAATGACTCTCTTCTCTATTTTAACATCAAGAGTGAGGTAGCTTTCGAGGCAAGAATCTAAGTCAATAATTTTTAAAATGGGAATCTTCATTGCCTCTATTTTAACCATGATTTTATTGATCTCAGAGACTGGAAAGTTCTTGACTGCTTTCTTCATTTTACTTACTTCTACACTTCAACTCTAAGAGACTCCACTGGATTTCTTGATCTTCT
Source organism: Oxytricha trifallax (assembly GCA_000711775.1). Taxonomy (NCBI): domain Eukaryota; phylum Ciliophora; class Spirotrichea; order Sporadotrichida; family Oxytrichidae; genus Oxytricha; species Oxytricha trifallax. The sequence goes on from ARYC01021682.1 coordinate 14,699, forward strand.
CTTTTAAAGGAATCTATTCCCTGTAGGTTCATGAATAAAGACAAAACCTTAATTGTGCCTTTTTTTAAGTGCACTTTGAGGTCTCTAGTATGAGAATATAGCTTCTCACAGAACTCAAAGACATACTTCCCATCTTCTTTTAATGCTTGAGATATAACCTGGGCATATCGTTGTGTATATCTCTCAAGTGTCTCTTATAAGTTGACTTGTAAGGGAAAACTTTATTGCATTCTCTGCATTAATAATCAACTTTGGCTGGGATTTATAATGCTCTATGGCGGGTTGTTTAACCTCCTCCTCAATTTGCACAGCTTCTTTGATAACCTCCTACTTAACTTATATTTAAATCTCAAAGCTAGACTGATCAAAGTTGTCATAAGTAGGCTCCCACTGAGTACAAGCGTCTCTGGTCTCTACTTTTCTTGGTTGCTGGAATGATAACTTTTATTGACATGATCCAAGTAATGCCGCTCTTCTCAAAAGGTTAGCCCTCATTTTAGTTTTCTGATATATTTTATTATAATAATGATAAAATCTACCTAGATAAACTATTATAGTAGAGTATAAGACACTCTGGTAGTTTCTTTGCTGAGAGGTAAGAAAATTAACTAACCATAAAAGACTGTAAGTTGACATATTTTATGAGAATTTTATACATTTTAGTAAATTAAAATACTCCTAATGAAGTTTTGTTTCTCGAGGAGGTCCTCCAAATCAAGTTTGAACTTAATTTGGAGGACCTCCTAAAATAATTAAACATTATTAGGAGCAATTTAATGGAGAAAGTTTAATAAAAATGGAAATCAATCTGTGAAACTTGTAGTAAGTTTTTCAATTTTTTTCCGCATATCTTTTCAAGGTTGACCTACATTAGGTCCTTCCTGGATATCCATAATTATAAATTTCATAAACATTTATAGAAAGTGGAAGCAGGATGGAGTCTATGAATGATGCAATGAAGAGAATTTAATCTCAAGATTTAATAGGAAAATTTCGAAGTAAAGAGGACCTTTATAGATATTTGGTAAAGCAAGGTAAGTTCTTAAGTAAGATTAATAAATCAATAATAGTTGGATTGTTCTTACCAACACAGGAGGGAACAAATATATCATTCTTAAAAGCATTGCTAAGTGAAGAGAAAAAAGCTTTTAAGTCTAATGAAATTAGAATGAAAGAGATACCTAACTACCCTGAAATATCAGTGACAAACCTCTATGACGATGCTATGAGTGATCCGGTGGTAGCTCTCTACCTTCCATCAAAGCTACAGCTCTCTAATAAGTTGCCAGAGAGAAACTTCTTCTTTGGTGTTCTTGCAACTCTGAAACCTGAGTACTTAAATGAAGTTATTTAAGAAGCTCACAAGAAACGATACAGCATCTCTCCTGAAAAAAAAGAGAAGCAAGGTATTAAAATAAGTGATACCTGGCTGTAGGAACTTCAAAAGCATCCTTTCATCTCAAGTAAGCTTAGTCTTCTAACTTTATAGAAAAACCTGGTACTGCTATATACTTGATGAAAGAGCGCAGCAAATTAAACAGAGAGAGAAAGTCTCAAGTAAAGCATGAATTGAGTAAGAGACTCTTCAAAGATTTCTAAAAGCCAGACGAGATGAACATAGATGCAGGAGCTGGCACTAAGAGAAGAAACATGGGCCCAAGCAAGCCTTAAGAAGAAGAAAAGAAAGAGAAGCCAAATCCCTTTACGGGCAAATTTAATATGTGAACTTATTCATTCGTTTAAATCTAAAACTTATTTATATACACAAAATCTCCCTTCTCTTGCGCATACTTTAGCTTTATCATCGCTGACTCTTTTAGCAGCACTCTTAATAAAATCGACTGTATCTATCTTCAAGTCGTGCATCAAGTGATAGAGTAGAAGTTTCTTGTAGTGGCCTTTCAATAATCCCCAATATAATTCAATTCCATTGAACTGAGGAGCTCAAAACCCCAAAACCCCTGAAGTTGTTTGATTGAGTTTTTGATTGATGAAAGTAGACTATTAACGCATGCTTTATTAGGGTTTTAATAGGGTTTATGTAGGGGTTTAGGGTTATAATGTAATATAAATTAGTGTGTAATGCAAGTGTTTTATTTTTATTATTCACTCAAACAGTACTTTAGCATCATGAGGCAGCTTTCTAAACTTTATCTCTCCTATCCAACTTACAATTTAGTCTATTGTATGGTCAGCTCTGTGATTAGGCTTAATAATTATCTACTCAGCCATGTCTTTCATTCTACCTTTTATCTTATTCTAGTCTAGATATTGCTGTATTCTCTGTTTTGAATCTTTCTCTCTTTTGCAGCTATAGTAATCATTTCTTGCCATATCGCATTCACAAATAATTGCTGCTAGAGCCCATATATCCCACTTAATATCACCATCTCTCCAGTCCTCTCTTTCTGGAAAGTATCCAGGAGTACCATACACGTTGCCAAGTCCTGAAGCTTCAACTCTCTATGATCTATTGAAATCTATTATTACTACTCTGAGAGGTGAAAAGTCAAGCATTATATTCTCAGGCTTCAAATCTCTATGAACATATCCAAGAGTGTACAGCTCCTCAATGCCTTTGCAAACATTTGTAAGAATAAGAGGTAAGTACTTTGGTATCCTTTAATCTTAAATGTAGTCTCTTAATGTCATTTAATATAGAGGAAGAAGAAAAGCTACATGATCTTGAGCAAGCAGAATAGCACCGAGCTTTATTATAAATCTGCACTATCTATCTCTTGACTTTGTAAGTGCTTGGTATTCATTTCCGAATTCTATTTGATACTTGTCATCGCATTTGAAGTAGTTGAACGGATATATCTTGTATGCGAACTACTTATCTGTTATGACTTTCTTCTCAAATTTATCCTCAAGGATAAGATAACTTTCTTTACACTCTTTAAGGTCAATTATATTCAATATTGGAAGTTTAAGTGCATGCATCTAAAAAGTGATTTTTACTATCTCTGAGGCTGGGAGGTTCTTACTGCTTTAATAAGTTAATTTTCTTTCTTTACTCTTTGTTCCAAAGTTTCTAAAGGGTCTCTTGGCTTTCTTTTTTAAGGAAGACCTCACCAGTCTCTGGATCTATTACTTCAAACTTATTGCCATGATGGTATTATAGATGAACTTTTAGATCTCTTGAATGATTGTATTATTTATTGCAGTAAGGGCAGAAATATTTTCCATCTATCTTATCATGCTTAAGATAGAGCCTGGGCTTGTTAGAATGCTGCTCTAAGATATGACGCTTAAGAGCAGATTTATAAGTGAAGTTCATCTCACACTCCTCACATAAATGTAATGCTTTTATTTCTTTTTTCTCCTCCTCCTCTTCAACCATTTTCATTGGAACTTCGCATTAAATTTCTTAGCTCTGCATTTCTATTTAACAACTGAATTGCTATTCAAAGTCTGATACCTAAAGTTAAAAAATTTCAGGCTCGTACTAGGTAGAGGCATCGCAAGTCTCAACTTTCTTTTGATTCATGAAAGAAAGTTTTTGCTGGCTAATGCCAAGCAATGCCGCTTTTCTAAGTAAGTTACCGCTCATTTTATAAATACTATTAACAATTATACAAGCAATTTAAATTCTACATTTATACAAGAGTAAGAGCATATTATCAAAGGTTTAGAGAGGTTTAATGAGAACAGAGTACGAGACATTAGTTTTATATCTTAGATTTAGTGATAATTTATAAACTAATTCATCCATTTTATTCATTAAAATGCACCTAAATGTGTTTTGTGAAGTTAGGTGGTGCTCCTAAAGCTGATCTTGTAAATTTAGGAGGGGAGATTTTAAAATTCAATTTTTTTAATGCACCTCCTAATACGGTTTTGAACTTTAATATAACCACCTAATTAAGTTTTAAATAAATTAGGAGCACCACCTAATTAAATTAATTATTATTAGGAGCAATTTAATGGAGAAAGTTTGATAAAAATGGAAGTCAAACTTTGAAACTTGGAGAAAGTTTCTACATCTTTCTCTTACTATCTTATTCAGGATGACCTCCAGTTGGATCTCTCTATTTAGGAGTAAAATTTTAGTAAGTTTAGAATGGATATCCATAATTTTAAATTTCATAAACATTTATAGAAAGTGGAAGCAAGATGGAATCTATGAATGATGCAAAGAAGAGAATACAATCTCAAGAATTGATAGGAAAATTTCGAAGTAAGGAGGACCTCTATAGATATTTGGTATAGCAAGGTAAGCTTTTATCAAATACAAATATATTAACCATAGTTGGATTGTTCTTGCCAACTCAGGAAGGAACAAAAATATCATTCTTAAAAGCCTTACTAAGTGAAGAGAAAAAAGCTTTTAAGACCAATGAAAAAAAGATGATTGAGATACCTAACTACCCTGAAATCTCAGTGACAAATCTCTATGATGATGCGATGAGTGATCCAGATGTTGCTCTGTACCTACCATCAAAGTTACAACTCTCAAATAAGTTACCAGAGAGAAACTTCTTCTTTGAAGTTCTTGGAACTCTTAAACCAGAGTACTTAAGTGAAGTAATTTAAGAAGCTCATAAGAAACGCTACAGCATCTCTCCTGAAGAGAAAAAGAAGCAGGGAATAAAAATCAGTGACTCATGGCTGTAGAAACTGCAGAAGCATCCATTCATCTCAAGTAAGCATAGACTTCTAACTTTATAGAAAACCTGGTACCGCTATTACTTGATGAAAGAGCGCAGCAAATTAAACAGAGAGAGAAAGTCTCAAGTAAAACATGAATTGAGTAAGAGACTCTTCAAAGATTTATAAAAGCCAGAAGAGATGAACATAGATGCAGGAGCTGGCACTAAGAGAAGAAACATAGGCCCAAGCAAGCCTTAAGAGGAAGAAAAGAAAGAAAAGCCAAACCCCTTTGCGGGAAAATTTAATATGTGAACTTATTCATTCACTTAAATCTAAAACTTATTTATATACACAAAATCTCCCTTCTCTTGCGCATACTTTAGCTTTATCATCGCTGACTCTTTTAGCAGCACTCTTAATAAAATCTACTATATCTATCTTCAGATCGTGCATCAAATGATAGAGCAGAAGTTTCTTGTAGTGGCCTTTTAATAGGCCCCAATATAGTTCAATTCCATTGAATTGAGGGCTATAAGGAACATTAATACAGGTGTTATGTTTAGCCTTTCATATTCTCTCCTAGAGTCTTTAGTTTTATGAACTGATAAGTTATCAAAAAACAGAATAATTTCTTATTCAGCATACTTATCTCTTAGCTATTGCAAAAATTTAATATATTATTCAGTCTTAATAGAGCGAGGGTGGATAACATAAGTCCCAAGCCCACTATCTTCACTGATTCCACCAAGGATTGCATGAGTTCATACCTTAACCTTTTGATCATAAACTTCTATGTTGCTGTACCTCATATACCAAGACCTCGATATAAAGGTATTAAACGTGAATACTGCCTCATCAGCATGTATGAACTTTATATTATGCTCTTAAGCCCTCTGCATTTAATCGAATATATAATTTAAATAATCCTTATAAAATGGAACATTAAAATCGATCACTCTCTTAATGCGATTGACTGTCTTGTAAGATATACCTTTCTTTTTATAGATATTAGCTATGGATTATGCAGAGATGTGTAGCTCAGGAAATTGGCGATGAAACATCACAGCCCTCTAGGCCAGAGAGAAATGAGCCAGTATTTTAGAGTCTTATCATTAATAAGATAATCGATATGATGCTACTAGAATTTTAAAGGTCTTTTAGGCTTAGAATTAAGATGCTATCTCTTTAATTCAATGCTAATAGACAGTGTAACCTAACAGTAGCAGGAGATTTATGGAGCAGTCTTGCAATAGATGTGTAATTTAGAATAGGTCTGAGTTGATCACTATAATCATCACATCCATAACGCAACTTAAACAATAAATCTATATACTCACTGTCATAAACTGATCCCAAACCTCGCATATTCTCACTTAAATTACTGATATTTAAAACATTAACCCCTACATAAACCCTATTAAAACCCTAATAAAGCATGCGTTAATAGTCTACTTTCATCAATCAAAAACTCAATCAAACAGCTTCAGGGGTTTTGGGGTTTTGACTGTAGGGAACATTAAATACATGTGTTATGTTTAGCCTTTTATATTCCTTCCTTGAGAGGTCATTATTCCATTCTTGGATTATCTGAATATATGTCAGAGACCGAACCTTTCCCATAATAATAGCATCTTTAAATTCATTTTTCATAAAGATTCCCAAAACGAATGATCATGGTCATTTACACCTCCCTTAGAACGAATACCTAACCCGTTTTGTCATATCTTCAAAACTCGCATAGTTGTAAGCATTTGAAGTTTTGTTTAAGGGATTGATAAATAAGTATGTTGAATATCGAATTTTAGGGTTTTCAGGGGAGCAACAAAGGGTCTAGGAAATTCATGAGTTGACTTGAATTTAGCAAATCCACTAAATTTGGGCTCATGAGTAAGAATGTAACACCGGAACACAAGTTATATAGTCATTTTCAAAAGTAATGAAGAGGTCATTATGCCATTCTTGGATTTTCTGAAAA
>ARYC01021684.1:0-31570 GCA_000711775.1 Oxytricha trifallax
TTACCTGTGTAAATTTTTAATTCTCCAAATTCGTTTATTTAAGCTTTTCGTTTTCTTCTCTTAGAATTTTAATTTACTCATTAAATAATCTTTAAACTTCATGTTATACTTATTATAAATTAAGTTTTTCTTGATTAAAAAAGTTAGTTTTTATAGAAAGTTACAATTGAAGCGATGAGATTTTATTTAACAAATCTTTGATTGTTTTATTTTTTCCTTTAATTGTTCTTTGAAATCTTTTTATCTTTTCTTTCCTGCTAATTACTTATTTTTGCTTTTCTTTTTTATATTGTTTTCTTTCCATTTTTAGATTTGTATTTAATTCATTTCTTGCTTCATTTGTCTCATTTTTGCATCTATTTATTTGAAAATTTCTCGTGATTCATCTTTTAAGTACTTATTAATTTCGTTAATTTTCAAAAAAGAATACTCTCTGAACTATTTCTTAAACTATTGAAAGTTATCAAACTTGTACTTGATTGAAGTGATTTCTCTATTAGAAAGATTAAATTATTTTGATAATATTTTTGTATATCTTTTAAGGTTAATTTTTCACTATTTATTATCTATGGTATTTTAATTTAATTGTTTAATTCTATCCTTTGTATCATTGTTTTGAGAGACATTAGCACCTATTTATTCACTAAATTGAGGTTAAAATATTTGTTGATTAATTTCTTAAAATCCTGATTAAATTAATGGCTGGTCATTCTCAAGTTCATTTTTAGAATTTATAACTAAATTATTTGTTTAATCAATTTTCTCAGAATCAGAATAGTACAGGTCTGATTAATCATTTTAGTCTGTTACAGTATCACTAGAAAAATCTTCCCAGTCATCCTCTTGATTTTAGTTAATTTATTCATTAAAATTTTGTAAGGACTGTAATTTAAGTTCATTATCAAAAGACTTCGTTTGAGTCTAAAAGTCATTATCAAACTATGACTCATCAATCAATTCATTAAAAAAGTTATTCATGTGAAAGAATTTTTGTAAAATATATAATTTTTGATATACCCAAGATGAATATATAAATTTAATTGGAAGTTACTATTTATTTAAATATCTAATACTAGGGTTATTAAAATATAATTAAATAAGAATAAATCTAAGGGTAGTTTATTATTTAATATTTTTAAATAAAAAGCTATTTATATAAAAACTCATATCCCATTAGATTTATAGATTCAAAAAATTAGTGAAAATTCAAAAATAACTATTTGGATATTCAAACTTATTGAAAATAAAATTTACCTATCCAGTTACAATGATGATCAAAATTATAAAAATTAATTTATAAAAATGATGTTGAAATCACTATTCAGCGATTGCATAAATGCTTATTAATTATAAGCTTCAGATTATCAATTAAATAAGAAAACAATTTTATTGTAAAAACACAAAAATTTGGATTAAGATTATTAGTCAACTCTCTTGGGTAATTTACTTACCTTTCACAATTATTGTTGGGGAGTTTTCACTCTGAATGTAATATTAATCATAATTCTTTCTGATCTAAATGATTCAGACAGAGTGAATTAATCTAAATAAAAATGTTTTGGTTATCTACACAACGTATTCTCAACATCGTTTAGCATTAATATTAGTTGACTTTATGGTTTTAGAATGACCTATTTCCTGATAATAAAAATTTTTGAGTTATATGATAAAGACCTCTTTAAAATGATTAATGCCTTTCAATTCAACTTATTCCTATAGACTTTTTTACTATGTTAGCTAAATATGTTGTAAACAGCAGGAATAAAATAGCATGACCATGAATTTTTTGATAATAAATGTGAAGGATATTTTTTAAAATAAATTTTAGCAAGAACAATTGTTTAAAATTTATGGACTTCAATTAGTTAACAAAGTCCGATGAAAAATTTAGGATACAATTTACTTTGAAATAAGATTCATTTGATTTCAATTAACCACTTTAAAGTTCAAAAGCTTTACTTTTTATTTAAACCAATATGGATATAATGTAAAGGGATTCCAAATGCTTGAACATCTTACACAATCATAGTAAAAATTTAAGTGTTCAATAAACAAATTTGTATATTTAAGGTAGCTATGGTTAAAGTTATCTTGAAGTAATTATGAAAAAAACAACAATGATTTTGGTAATAAAATAATTAAAAGTTATTCAGTTTGCTTATTGACTTCTCTCCTTTACCTAAACTTACTCCATTATTTAGATAGACCAAAGTTGTAGAGATAAATTTAAACTCAATTATGTAATAATAATTTTAAGATGCTTATCAAAAGATTCTAAACATTAATTCAACTCGCTCATATAGGATAAAGCTTGATATGTTTGCTTTGATGTACTTTAAGAAAGGAAGATTATGTTAAGATGAATATGCAATAAGCTAAGCTGTGCCGATATTCAAAAGAAGTCCAATTTAAAACCAGTACTTTCAATCTGTATTTACAGCTAACTGTTATGATCGTTTAACGATCTGACCCGCTAGATAAAAATTTATAAAAATATAATAAATTTAAAGAAGCAAAACAGGAACTAGAAAAATTAAACTGGAGATTTAATCATTGATAAATATAATCGTGCCTTATTCAAATAGGTTATAAGCTTAAAAACTTTAAAGAGTTTTACAATGCCTTCTGAAAAGATCCCTGAATCCACGAATAGTTAAGGCTACAATAATGACTACCAAGCTTTGCTAACAACTGGGCTCTATATAAATTAAAGATATTCTAAGAGTAAAAACAAACTTACTTTGTCAAAGCTTTGAGATTTATTGCAAATTATGAATCTTTTTTAATAAACGCAGAGAGTTTTTCGATAGGTGCCAAGTCAAATTAATATGGACCAAGAAAAGCTATTGGAATCTTGTACTTCCCTAATTTATCCCTGATATATTTACTTCTGTGATAAGCTGCGTTGTCAAGCATTAAAATTGTGGATTCCCTCCAGTTGCTATTATGTTTTTCTAGGTGCGATGCAAGTTTTAAAATAAAAAACCAAATAGTCATGCTGTTGTTGTGGCCCTAGTTCAAGGTAAAATATAAATTTCCACTTGAGCTAATTGCTCCTATAATATTTACAGAGGATATTCTTCGAAAACTTTAATTATAGCGTTTTAATCCTTTGACTGACCAGGCTTTGCCTGGATTTTCAATCCATTAGATGCTGCTCTCATCAATATTTATTAGATTCAAACCCTTGTCAAGAATGCTAGCAAAGTTAAAAGCAGCAAGTTGTCTTTGAAAAATTGACTTTTAAGAATTTGTTCAGACATTAACTGAATAAACCTTTTTATAGCTTAAGCCTAATTATTATCGAACATATTTACTTAACCAGCTCAGAGAAACAGCAATATTAAACTTTTTTATGAGGCAAGATTACAAATCTTTGAGATTTGAAATTTTTGAACCAGTTGAGAGAAAGTTTTTTATGAATTCCTTTAAGCTATCAGGAATTTTTTAATTGCGCTTAATAGTTGTTCTCTCTTTATCGAGAATACTACATTGCTTCTCTTAGATAGCATTTCTAACTCTGTACTTAGTAACCCCATATCGTTTACATATATTTACCAGGCTACAACCGGATTCAAAATAAAGTTCCTAAATGGTTCAATCAATTCACTTCTGTTTTTAAGAGAAACCTTGAGAGTTACTTTCATGATCCATTCCAAAGATTTCAGACTCTCCTCCAATATTCAGGCGTTAAAGCTTGTCAGATATTACATCAATATTAGAATCCGGTTTTACTTGCATCTTGTGGAGGAACTCGCTAAGCTCATTATTCAAATCCGACTCGGCGTACTTTATTTTCTCCTAATCCAACTTATATCGTAAGTGAAATAGAGCGATAATTTTAACAGTCTCCTAAAATTAGGTTGAGGTTAGACACCCTATACTTTTGTCATTAAATTATGATAATTAAATCTACGATCTTGGATCATACCTTTATAAATCAAATCCTTCGTATTCGTCATTCTACTATAGGTGACTTTCAGATTCAGCAATGGAATCTTCGCCCCAATTCTCAAGGATGACATCATTTTCACTAATTGGTGAGTTTGTGAGGAGTTGAGTAGAGCATCCTAAATAAATTTTAATGCTGCCTCGTTCGGAAATTTGATCTCTTGATTCCTCAAGTTCGAGGTCGGATAAACTGGATTCTTAAGATTCATTATTCATCTTAAAATAATCAGTTAGCATTGATTGTGACTATTTCTTAGCAGTAAATGTTTTCATTTTATGCGGGGAGATTTTACTTCTTCAACAAAGAGGATTCCTTTATAGTGTTTTCCTATCGTGATAGAATAGTTAATAGTAACCCTATTTAATATTATAATTAATTAAAAAAAAATTGTAGTCCATTTCTATACTTCACTGACAAGAAGGTAAATCAAATATATCTATTTTAATGATATGTGCAGATGCAGGGATAGTTGTCACGAGTTAACGTCCATTAAGTGCAAGAGAAGATTGGGAGCAAGAAAGAGCTACATGACTTCTTAGCATAGGAGTGAGGAGCTTATTTGCCAAAATTAGGATGTTGCAATGTTTATTTCCTTAAAAGCATCCTCAACGGTGAAAAAGAGGTAGAGATATGAATTAATTTAGCTTTAGTACTTAAAAAGAAGTGATGTAATTGTAGCCGCTGTTCCCTAAATAGAGGGCCTCACTGCTGATGACTTCCTAGGGTATGCTCAACAAAAGCCCTCATTGCTGAAATTCCTCCCAGATCAGTGCGATTGGTTGCACTTGGACAAAAAGTGGATATGTGACATCCTTATGTCATTAGATAATGATGGTATCAACTAAATAATTTATGAGGCAAAGTAAAAAAGAAGGGAGAGACTTGATTAGACATAGAACTTAATTGTCCATATGAGACCAGAGTTTGCTCAAGCATTGAGCGAATCATTAAACTATAGCGGTAATAATTCAATTATTTTATACTCAAATAGTGTAAAAAGGAAAATCTGCTCATTTAATAAAACAAAGCTCATAGAGAAAGCGCAGAATGAAAGAGGTGGAAGAAGTTAAAGGCGAGGAGATTGCAATGAGAGGCAGCAAATAAAAGTATTTGCAGGAAAACAAAAGAATGAGGGATGAATTCAACGATATCAAAGCACACATGGATGAGCTAGTAGGCTATAAGTAGCTCGTTCACTAACTTCATGACAATGGAGTTATTGATGGAGAGGGAAGAATTCTGTCTAATCAATAAAATCTAGACATGAATTGAGATTGAGATTGCGTGTTTATATATTATTTAACTTAACAATTTAGCATTTATTCATTTAGTTTACGCTTAGCATTTTCATTGCTGATTTCATTTCTTGTCAACCCATCAGTCTGAGCTGCTGCTCCTTGATTCATGAATCTTTTGACGTTTAACTTCCTCAGTTGGTGTTTTATTGGTTGCCGTAATTCGCTTTCCAGTTATTCTCCCATATTTTGACACAAAAGAGTCAGCTGTCTTATTCTCAACCGCTTTTAAGTTTGATTTAGATTTCTCAAGTTTTGCTTTCTTTGATGTTTACTTCTTCTTAGCTTACCCAGTCGGTTATTTGAGTAAAGATACCATTGATTTCGAGTCTAATTCTATCGAAATATTGCGCTCAGTCTTGATCTTTCTTCTGTTTGATTCCACGGATGAATCAAGCATCTCGATAGAGCTATACAAAGAATCCAAGGAGCTCAAGTTATTACTTTCCACTTGACCTTTCTGCTTTTGAATCTAAATCTAATCTTACTCATACATGTACTGCTCTTTGATATCGAACTTGCATTATTCTGACACATTTCCTTCTGAAGGATTTTCCTTCTAACTTCCAACTCTGTCATTGATAAATTCTGCTTATGAAGCACTTCAGATTAATTTTATTTGCTCTATAATATGGATCTGTCACACTTGGAAGAATTAATTTTATTCAACTCTAAGATCTCATCTAATCTACCCACGGCTTTATTTTAATGAAGATCATAATTAAGATCATCAACTTTCTTGCACCACTAATGATATCCTAGAGCAGTCTAAAGAGCAGCAGCTTTTATATGATTTTGATTTTCAATAAATTATTAGTACAACGAAATAACCTGCTCAGAGGTTTCTTTTGAACCTTGCTTGCAAATTACCTATTTGTAAGTTCCTTTTCTATGAAGACGACCTATTCTACCCAAGATTTATTCAGTCAATCTCAGGGAGAATATGTCGGCAACTATTAAAAATAAGCCACCATTAAATTCTATCTCATGAGTCGTCTTAAGATCAGTACCTCTCCATTGTTATTCATTCAGGAGAAACAATCCGAACTAACATTATTGTTCTTGCGAACAAATTGATGATCGAATTAGGCCTCTACTTTTGTGCCTTTAACATTCTTCATAGGAAAGAATGGAACTTAAGCAAACATTTTAAAGTGACCCTCAATCATAGAGTATGATTGCTGCGCTACTATAATTACTGGCGTAAGCTTGCAATAATGGGCGGAGATTTCGAAAACCCTCTTACAATAGTCTAGTTAGCTTGATGTGATGAGTTCCTGGTCAAGCTTCACTCTTTTATCACCAACAATCGAGCTTAACTTTGGAAACATTATTTCCTCTGTTCCGAATGCTATTTTCAGACAATTTAATTCTTTTGTTGTAAGGTGTGATCCAGTAAAACCGGTAACGCTGTAAGCAGAGCGATAAAATTTAAGCTAGCTTTCTATTTGCTTTACATTCCCTTCGAATAAAATCCAATCATACTCGTCAATGATAACGATTGCTTGCTTCCAAATATTTAGAAACTCTGGAAGCTCCATAACGCTCTCGATATACTTTTGACTTAAATAGTAGACCCCAATTTTATTTTCATATTAGTTCACGTTGACGTTCAAACCTAAACTCGTGATTATGCTTTCAAACTTCTTCTCGTCTCTCAAAACTAAATGCTCATTTTTGCCTACTACAAAGACAATTTTTTAATCAATTTTCGATTTAAGAGCAGCTAAAGTTGAGCAGAGCAGCGTCTTCCCGTTACCAACGCCAAAGTTTATAAATGAATACTAGGTATCCTCCCAAATCAAGTAATTGATGCAAAGTCTCTATAGCATGAGAAATTTAAATCCCAATATCTGTTAAAGTCTTAGCATTTGCCGTGAATCAGCAAAAGCTTTTAACTAGCGGTTTTTGCAAATTAGTTTACGGATAAAGATAAAACATTCAACTTTTTAAATTGGCTAAGCAGTTTCTTTTACTCATTTTCGTTAAAGTCACAAGTCTTATTAGGAATGTTTAAAAACTAATTTAACTTTGTGAAGTCAGCTTTTAAGCAATATTAGATCACGTCCCTCCTGTTTCTTACACCTTTCTCAAATTATATGAAAGCAAGATTTTTCCCTAAATATGATATAGCATCCAATTTTGAGACCCATAGTGGATTTCTCTATTTTAGCTCGAATGAAATCTATTATAGATAATGTATGAAATCATCCTGATCAATAAAGTCCCATTTCTAAACAAAAATTTCTGTCATTGTTTAAATGAAATTGTCAAGTTTTTAATAGGAGGATGGCATTGACAAGCACAAATCTGAATAAAGTCTCCAACCACATTGATAGGCACATCTCTTATCAATCTAAGGCCTAATCCTCTTTTAGAACTTAAATGAAAGCTTTATTAAGACTTAAGAGTGTGTTAGGTAAAAGTCGGACTGCTTGAGAGTCTATTTTGAACTATTAGAAAGTTCCAATCATGAGTGGAATTATTCCAATATTCGTCTTATCAAGCTTTTAAAGTTCATCTTGCAGCTTTAACAAATAATCAGGTTCATTGATGAATATATAATTCGCTAGACCAAGCGCTTATTCTGTGTTTGGTCATTAAGCTAACAATGCTAAAGCGCTTCTCAACAAAGAGTCATCAACCTCAATGATTTCGTATCTGTAGTAGAGTAGTGAGGATACAAAGAGCCTTGTCTTTATCTGCAAACTTGCCTGAGCTCTCTGATTTAACTCAAAAATTATTCTGAACATATCCTCGTAGAGATTTTCAGAGCAAGCAGTTTTAAGATTTTGCAAAAATTCCAACAGACTCTGACTATTTCGATTAAATATTTTCCAAATAAAGTCTTGCCTTTCGTTTGGTTTCAAGATCATGTACTCTCGAATGTAAATCGAAGTAATTTCAGATTGAATTTTAGCACCATAGTTAACCTGTGAATTATGAGCTTCTAACTAGCCTTCGTTGCCATCTATATTCTTAAGATTGTTCAAATGGTCGCTGGCTACTTTTGACTTTGGCGGCAAATTTTCTCCTGCATCATTGAGGGAACAAATTTTAATATTTTTAACAGATTTAGCCTGGCTTTGAGTAGTCTTATTTAATATGAACTTGTTAACAAATCTGGATATATCTTTGCTTCAAATGAGAGGCTTAAACTCATCCATTGCCAGTATCTAATCAATATCGTAGATGTGATGAGGCAAGATAAGCTTAGCTTTATCAACGAGGTCAGGATATTATGCTCCCTCATATTTTGACCTCCTGCCCCTCTTGCTCGCTGTTGTCAGTGTATCTTGTTGAATTCTCCAGCAGCATTCGTACTTTTTTATTGTTATAGAGGATGTGATCTGAGGGACCCTCTTTCTGATGAGCAGTCGCTCTATTATAAAGGATTTGCTTAATCAATGAATGAATTGCTGTCCTGAAATTTATCAGGCTGATCAGCTGGGTTTTCTGTTTTTTGCATAATAAAGGCGGGCAATTAAGAATTTAACTTAATAAAATTTAAATGATTATTTTTAAAAATGTGGTTCTTAATTCATACTTAATTAATTTACTTGTCTTATTTGCAAAATACCCCCTCTGTGACGCCTTTATTCACTTTATCTCATTTCATTTGATTTTCAGCATGTAGAAGATTCGCGTTTATAAGATATCGGCAACTTATGCTGATACTTAACAGGATGAGTGCACTCGCCTTATCAGTTGAGGCTACCTACTCAATTCATAGTCTAATAAATCAGTGTATTTTTCGGAAATTTACTTAATTAGTTAATTGGACCTTACAGTTCTTCAAACATCCTGGCGTTCCACGCTTTATCATATCAAATTGATAGCTTTAATAAAACAACAATCGCTAGGTTGTTTAATTTTATTAGTGCAAGGATCATGAAAAAAGTTGCATCTCGCCATATATTCAGAGATTAATGAGTAATTAAGCAAGTTTAAACTATATTAATGATAAAATTGGCAATATATTATTATTAAATATCCATACCATAACAAACCATTATAAAACTTCTTTTTAATAAGATTGAATGCATCTAACTATCGAAGAAAGGTACGAAGTCCTATGAGCAATGTATATTTTCCTCCAAAATCAAACCAGATCAGCCTAAAAAATTTAACTCTCACATTATGCTTAACTATCCTTAATTAATCATTGTCTTAAATATTTAATTGATTAATTAATAATTACACTCTTAAATAAGTTATTTTTCTTTACATTACAATATCATTATGATTACTTGATTAAAAATATAACATCTATCTTGAACTTAATGAATTGATTAGTTTTACTTTCACAAATTTACTAAATTTATAATATATTTTTTTTTTTAATTTAAATTGTACAATCCATATTTTTTTTAAACATTACTTTATTATAAATTTTGTTGATAATTATTATATTTTTACTAAAGAGGTGGATATATTTTAATTTCGGTATGATGATATTTACTAATTTCATTCTTAAAGTGATCGTAAATAAGTTTTGAATCTAACTCCTTTTTTTAATCTATCTTTAAATTAGTAAACTCTTTAGAGCTAGTGACATCAAGCTATTGAAATTAAATAATCAATTTTTTAATCCATTAATCATTATTATTATTTTCTTCTTGTTTGTTCTTAATTGACGATTCTTACTATTTTTTTAACTAATAATCCTTATCATTCATATCAATAATTGCATTAAAATGATTATCCCTATAATTTATTCTTATTATATCTGAATAAATATTCTCATTAATTATCTCTATTGGTAACACAATTGTTTCATTTTTTTTGGCATTAAAAATATGTATCTAAGATTCGTAAATATGACTTAAAGCTTTAAGCTCAATAAAACCTCCCCATTTTTATTCTTGTTTCATGTAATTGATATACTATTAAAAATTTCTATTTGAATGTTTACATACTGCATCTTCGTACAAGTCCCTATTATTTTCGATATAGCTCATACAAAAATGTCTCAATGCTGAATGCTATTATTCAGGTTATTTTAAAGATGTTAAAATGGCCCTAAATAAACAATTGCCATCACCTTAAACTTGTTTAATTCTCAATGATTCGAGTTCTTTATAGTAGTTTGTAGTTTCGTTAAATACTTTGTTTTCAATATTAGATATTTTTTATTTTATTGTGATAAACTATCACTTATGTTAGAGTAAGAGCTTTAAGTATCATCTAAAACATCTTTGATAGAAACTTTAGAAATTTAATTAAGTCTTGTATCTATCTAACATTTTTCATTTTATTGAATATTTTTAGTTGTTATTTATTCATCCTAACTTTTTGCTTTAATTGCGTTTTGTTATTCTAACAATTGTGAGTTGCTATTTTTGAAAATATCTTATAATTAAATTTCTTATGATTGTTTATTAAAACTGTAATCTTAGTCATTTAAACTTTTGTTTTATTTCTTAACTTTTCTCTAGCTGTTATTTAACAATCTATGTTTAACACCTGCACTTTAGAGTTTCTCTAATGATGTTTCATCAAGTTTCCTTTTCTTGTTATTATTCTTTTTTTTAGCCCCCATTTAATATATATAAATGAAAAAACGGGTATAGTAATAAGGAAAATAAATTTATAAATCCTTAATAACTTTTTGTATATTAAAATAAATTCTTAACATTATATTATTATTAATAGAATAATAAATTTTAATATTATTTTTTTTTAAATAATTAAATAAAAAAATATTTATACCTTATATATTATTATAGTATAGTATAGTTTAATTTCTTATTAAATACTCAAGTCTTCTAATATTTTAAATTTGTAGCATTATTAATTAAAATTACATATAATAAATAAAAATTATTAAAATAAATTAATATCGTAAAAAACAGATTTTTTAAAAATTATATTGTTCTATATATTATGAAAAAACTTTATTAGAAATTTATATTGAAATCAATTTATAAAGCCATGATGAAATTATTGTATAAAATTCCTTTTTTTTAACTAAAATTAATGTATAAATATCTCAAAAGTAACTAACAAATACTCTTAGAGCAAGTTTTTACATAGAAAATATAATATTTTAATTGGGGGACGTGGGGGAGGAGTCGGGGGGCAGTAATGGGGAAATGGGGGGGGATGGGGTCCCCGTGAGGGGGGGGATCTCGGTTGTAACGAGTAAATATTTGGTAGCTTTTAAAATGAGTGATGTTTAAGTTTATCAACTCTAGTAAAATTATATTGCTAACAGCTATAACTGGAGATCTTCTTTAGACTATGACCTAATCCAAGATGATAAGAAATACACTACCAGTACTAATGACTTACAGTGGTGCCTTCAGTGAAAAAGAACTACCAACGGGGTGCCCATGAGGCGTGGAAGCAGAAAAAGAAAATGGGTGGAGCCATTGTCGTAAGTGACATCTATAATCTTATTGTTCAAGCATCAACATTACTTGGCTGTTATAGAGAGTCAGTGGATAAAATGGCCATCACTAGCAAAATCGACAACACTTGTGACTCTCATTGCTGTTGAAGGTTTTGTATTTGCGTAGTCTTTGTTGCATTGGGAGTTCAAAGAATATGATGTGACAACTGCATTAGAGCTGATACGGCATTTATAAGCGCAAGGACTTGAAGAGTAGTAGTGATGGAAAATCTTATATACGCTCCTGCCTAAATAAACATTAACTTCGACTATCTTGGTATCTGAGCCTATTCGCTTTAGAGCGAAGAAGTCACAATGGAGTTCTGAAATACGAGGGTAGATGGGAGTTCCATTGTTTGAGACGCCAATGAGAACAACACACACAGTAGACTGCTTTAGGAATCCTCTGGCTCTCCATTGGAAAGCGCACTCCATCTTTTTTTGAAATCCTTTAGATTGCAAGGCGCCATAATAAACAAGATAGAAGAAAACGTGCAGTAAAGAGAAGAAGGCCCAGCAGGCAAGTCAGAATCACAAGTATATTGTCGAGGAGATCAGCATCATCACTACAGCTACCTAGGAAATATGCTCATGAGGCTAATGACATAAGGTAGTACCCAAAAAACTTGGTTCACGCATATCTCGGCCACCGCGACATTTGGCTGAGTCGGGGATCCAACTTCGTAAATAATTTAAAAAAGAATCGCGCGTGTGGTTCTACTGGCTCCTCTATTCTACTTTTCACCCTTACTTCATTTACAATACTGATTTTTTGAAAATGCCTAATTTCGCAAAGTTGATCGCAGTAGATTCAAGGGCGATATTCATTGCGGTAATTACGATGGTTCACTACTTGACTATTTCAACAAAAGTAACATTAAAGCCTCATTTAAAATTGATGCTTAAGTCACAATCTGTGAGCATTGTACAGCATATCCATTATTTAACTACACAATGAGCAAAGAAGCAAGGTTCAGCATCTATCAAAAATTGGCTCAGATTGGCAAACTTATAAAATAGAAGTATTCAGGTGATTCAGCTGGTGTCGTTCAAACTTTAGGAACTTAAAACTCTATCAGAGGACTTAATCTTAAGCCCACAGTCGAATGATAATTATGGTCTGTTGACGATTAAACCTCAGGATATGTTACTGAATATGAGACCAAGAATTTCCCTTTTACCATAATTCATGGTGCTGGTCATATGGCTATGGAAGAGTAAGGAAGCCTACCATGTTTTCTTCACTTTCTTCACAGAAGGTCATCTTTGAAGTATTATCGCTAAAAAATCAGATATTAAAATTATCTATCTATTTCATTTAAAACTTTATCCAAAATTTCACAAACTTTTATAATTATTTGATAGTGACTATTAACAAGAAACTATCAATAATTATAATGAGAATCTCAGGATTTGCTAGATAAATTATTTTGCTGTCTCTTTGACATTACTATCTCACTTAACATACTTATTTTTACTGATAACTACAACATTTTTAATATAATTAAGAAATTCTTTGAATATACCTAAAATGCATTAATTATAATTGTAGTTTAAAATTTAATATCTGTAATAATAATTCTTAAAATGTTAGAAACTATTTTAAAACAAAAGACACGAAGTTTTAGAACACTTAATGATTGAATTTTAATCTTTCTTTTACAAATTTAATATACTTTTTACTAAATAAGATTTTTATTATGAATAAGTATTATTCAAAAAATAAATAAATTTCTATTATTTTGAGTTTTAAAACCATAAAACTCAAGTTACTTTTATTTTTATTTATTCTGATATTTTCTGTAATAAATGCTGTGAATTAATAAATGTCTTTGGCTTTTTGTTTGTAATAAACAATAAAATGTATCTGTTTTTGGAAATTTTATACCAAATTTTATATGTAAAAATAATAATTTAAAGTTTGTAAATCTGAACGAAAGATTTTTAATTTAATATTAATTATTTAAATTATGAATAATATTTAAGTTTTGATTTGTTATTCCAAAGTGTATTAATCAAGAAATTTTACAAATTTATTTAAAAAATTCAATATAAAAATTGATGATTGAAATTAACAATAGAGTGAATGAAGAACGCTGCTAACTGCCATAATGTAGATGAAACAAATGTAATTATTTTATTAATAAATAAACTACTTAACTACATTTTACTTTAGAATAGCATCTTAATAATTATTATCTTAATTCTTATAGGATTAAGGGTTGATTTTATGTCACTTTCTCTTGCTTACCTCTCTTCGTTTTTCATGCCTGTGCTTTCTTAAGTTATTTTCTTGAGCTTGTGTCACCCACAATCGAGATTATTCTTGATATAATTAGTGCCCATTCTTTCTTAGCGTAAAATATCTAGTCAAATCCCTATGATGTCACTACCGCCATGTCAACGATTTATTTGAACTTCTTCTTGCCTTCCAGCAAGCGTTCTGTTCCGTCTTTATGTTTATTAAACTGAATTTTATGACTCTTGAATTTGTTCATCTTCTTGCTTGGGTTTGATTTTTTATTTTTCAATATGCTCTAGTTGTTAAGTTGTACTTTACTTCTTTCTTCATTCCAGATCTCCAGAGCTATCTGGTCCTTGCTTCAATCTTTTTTACTGAATCGTACTTCCTGCTCTTTTCCCCAAGATTCCCAATTATTGTTGCAACATCTCTTACTACCAGCATCTCTATTTCTTTCTTTTAACTTCATCTCTTCCATTTAATGTTTACTAAAATTTAATTAATCCATTTTGATTTACTTCTTTTTTTTAAAAAAAACTTATTTGGTTATCGATCTTTAATCGTTAATGGTTTATTAGGATATCCAATTTAATTGTTAATAGATTTACATTTATTATTTTCTTATAAATCTCGGATTTCACTTCATCGTAACTTCTTATTTCTCTTTCACATTAGATATTCAGGTCTTTTGTCAGACTGATTTTGCTTTTGCTATATTGAATTACTCTTCCTTCTTTTTATTCTAGTCACCTTAAATATTTATTTTATTTGCTCATACTATTTTTATAATTCTAACTTCTTATCCTTAAATCTAGCCATATCATGTTGGGAATTATGATATTTTCTTTTTTTAGACATTCCATGTCAAGTAGTCTATTCTCTTTTATTATTTTTGAGAATATAGCAGGGTTGCCTGTTAAACTTATTAATCAAAAGTTCTTCAAATAATTTAATCTATCATGACCATTTGTACTATAAAATGATGGCTCATATCATTATTAATTATAGTTTTTCCTTTACTTATTACTATCTATATACACTTGATCTCCCTTTATCATATTTCATCGTTTAGCAATCATTAATTAATCAATGTTCATATTGATTGTTTTCAAGTTCTTTAAACCATGTCTTTTATTATTTTACTAATTTTTGTTGCTTTCGACTAGGTAACATTACTCAGTATTTTATTTGGGATGTCCCTCAATGCTTTAAGGCTATTATTTTTAGCTGTAACTCCATCTTCTCTATTTTTACTTGTTGTACTACAACTAATCCAATCAATTTATTAAACATTAGTCATCTTATTTAAGTCATCATTATTGTGTCACTTCTGGCCAATTATTCATTCTCGTAAATCTTTAATAAAAATTGAATTTATTTAGTTTTTGTTACTTGTTTTTTTTAAGATTGTTGTTATTATAATATATAAAATCCAAAGTATTTATTATTTATATGATAGCATATTCTTTTTAATTTATTTCCCAGAAAAATCTACTTAACTCGAAAATACTATCTTTTTCATATTTAATTCTAGGCCATGCATAATTTCTCTTTCCCTGAAACAATATATAAATCTCCTGAACATTTATGGATTTATTGATTTATTAGTATATTATATACAAACGCTATAAATTTGCCTTGTTTGATTAGGAATTTTAATTTGTTATTACTGAGCAAATAAAGCATTCTGTAATTATATGTTAAACAACATAGTATGTTTCCCTATACCACACCCTGCTCGATAATTATTTCCTATTCTTCGAAATTTTCATTTGTTATTTTTGAAGAACATCTCAATTAGCTTGACTTCTTCCACTTCCTTCTGATTAACTATTCTTTCTTAATGCATCAAGATTCATTTGACCAACAAGTTTGAAGTCATAAGGTTTTTGTGAATAATTTAATGAATATGCCTCTCTTTACTTGCTCTTTCTCCCCGTTTATGAAAGTATTATAGAAATCTTTTTATACTTATGAGTGTTCTTTTACTTTCCATAAAGCCATTTTGATAGTAACCTGCTTGTTAAGGCTCCTTTTCGTTTAAGTTAATTTTATTTACTATTACTTTCCCCAAAATTTTCCTAAGAAATGTTAACCACTATTAATTGGCTTTATTTTGCAGACTTCTAGGTAGAATTTGTTTCTGTCTTTGTTTAGAAGAATATATCTTTCCACTTTGATTTATTCAGGTATTTACATCTTGTTGAGCTATCCTGCTATTTTTATATACATTTTCTGGCATTCTATATGATTTTCTAAAAATATTTTTATCCAAAGTTGTGTTCCATTAGTAAATTATTATTAATATAGAAGCTGAGTATGAATATTAAAAATGTCTAAAACAATAATTTTTTAACTTTAATTTTAAATATCATAAGCTAGAGTATAATTTATTAATTTTTCAGACAATCTGTAAATATTTAAAAAGTTCGGGCATTTTATAAAATCAAACTAATTAGTATACACTTTTTATATTCTTTTTTGTATGGATTCAGGATTAAAAAATCCTATTAAATTTCACTAATCCTCATTGATTTGTGATAGTCTATTAAGAAATATATATCTGACATAATAGCAATTATTAAATTAAAATATACCGTGAAATATTATTATAAAGTAAATTGAAAAACAAAACTATTCTTTAAAGATTTAAATAGATCTAAAAAGAGTTTTGATATATACTTTAAAGTTTGAATCCTGAGCTTCTTTCATTATCAAGACATTCAAATAATTAATTAATTAAATTGTAGTTAGAATCGTAGCAACCGTCTACACTTTTATAAATCTGCCTACTGTTGAGAAAATTATCAAATAAAGTAAGATTAAATAAACAATTCGCTCAAGAGAATGAAGATTATATTATATAATATAAACTTATCTAAACTTTAAACTCAATTTATTATAAATTCTACAATCTTCACGAATTATATACATTCTTAAATACTTTTTGACTTCTTTTAGTTCATAAAACCTCTCAGCTTCTTATTCATATAAAATTATTATATTTATTTATTAATTTTATTAACCCTATTGACTTTTATTCAGTCTTCAAATTATAGCGCTGCAATTTTTCATTGTACTTAACCCAGCTTCAATTCTTAAAACATTAATTTTGAGCCCACTAATCAACTATGAATAATTTTGGCTCTTAATTAGTCTCTCCAACATATAAAATAATCGTTTATCTCATTCTTATCTAACAAATGTTCCAATACATTTTGCTTACTCCCATAAGATTTCAAATTCTTAGAATACATTATTTTATCTTAGATCAATTATTTCTTTAAGCTTAACTTTGGTGGTAATTTATACCAATTCCTTCTTTTTGTCTGATTTTTTAAATTTGGTTATTAAAATCTTTTATGTTATTTCTATCCCCTCATTGGTTGTTTTATTCATTATTTCTGATGCCTATTATATTAAATGTTCTCTCCTTGCTTTTCAATTATAGGTATTTTCAAAGAACTTTTGTTAATATTAATAAGAGTTTCACTCCCTAGGAATAGATTGTCTTAACAGTTCTTAATGTAATAATTAAAGTAACCCATTACTGTCATCCTATGTTTCTATTATTTCTATTTCAGTAACTAACACATGAAATGAACATCGACTTTATTTGAAGCTCCCTCACTTGCTCGTTTCGGAAATGAAGTAAATAAGTTGTGATACTACTATCTTCTATATCTATATAGATGACCAAAGCTCCAGTATTAATTTGATTATAACATTAAATAATAATAAATAAATGTGATATTATGGAGTGAGAATCCACCAACATTCAAGATGTTCCACTTTTTGAATTGAATTTTTTCTTTTGTTTCTATTAATTTTATTTCATCGTTTTGGTTATTTAACACTAGTAGTCCTCAATTTGTTTGATAATTATATTTTCGATATGTACTTACCATTTCAAGTGAGTCTTTAGAGTTTAGTATAAATTAGTCCTAAAAAATCAGAGTTCTTGCATCATATGTATATTTTATGTTGATCTGTTTTAGTTTAAAATTTAGCTCTCTAACAATCTACATAAATATTCTTAACTTAATCGTCTACGTAATTAATTATCTCCTACTATTAATAATCTATCATCTCCTCTGATTTCGCAATTTCACTGCTAAGCACTAATTTATAGTAAACCATTGATGATAATCTCATTGGTTGATAGATTTCGAACTGTTGGGTATGTTAGATATAGACAGTAAATCTTAGAATGTATTTAAATCTAATGTATATATCAAATAACTTATTGATTTATTATGATTTTTGAAATGAAGAATTTAAGAGATTAATTCTAAATTTTCAAAGAACTAAGTACTTTTTTTTCTGTGTTTACAGGACTGTAAGTTTCTCTACTTGTCCACTAATTTCTGTGTTTATATTAAGTTTCCTCTTCCCATTAGCTTATAACTGATAAAATAAATCTGGATTTATAATTCTATTCTTCTAAGATTTTTAAAAGAATTATTTTTTTTATTAATTAAAATCTATTTATTATAATTTTATATAAAATGATAGCTATTTTAATATAAACAGTCTAAAAAATATTAACTTTAAATTAATATTTATGAGATATTTTTTAGAAAATAGAGAATTATATAAATATTAGATCTTATTATATCTAATCAGAGTCATCTGTATCATTCAATAAATATGTAAGTTACTAAAAGATATCTAACATTTTAATATAATATGAATTACAGTTGTTAAGACTGGATAAGTCAACAGTTAGATAGTTTACTAGGTCACTCAGAGATGAGTACATAATGGTAAGTAATTGTTTGATGATAATGAAGATGTTGACAAAGAGGAAAAAATTTTATTCGACATAGTATTTTCAATATTGTTATTGCCATTGTACTATTATTTATTCATTTTTAATTTTATTTTAATTTATTCATAAAGTTTCATGATTATATTAAATATATATAATTAAATAAACTGATTTAACTTGGAACTAATTTTAATACCAAAATTTACCCAATCAACACTCTCATACCATAAATAATTGAACTCTTATAGAAACTAACAACAATAAAAATCTTAGAATAAAGTTTAAATCATCTTTTTATGTACCTAAGTAAAGGTTATAAGAAGTGGGTTATGTTTAAATATGCATAAATTATCCTAAGAAAAAAAGTATACTAGTTTTCTTTATCTACAACCATAAGAGTAACATAAACTAAATCTCCTTCTCAAATAGTAATCAATAGCGATTATTTAACTCCTCCTCTAAGAAGTAAAAGCCAAGAACCCAATCTCTTCAAATTAACCAATTCTAAGCGTGAAAATTTTTCCAGGATCAAGCCTACCTCTCAATGGACATTCTAACTAGTAAACCTTTCCTCCAAGGAAAAAGTGAGGACACTTACATCGCAAATCGGCATTATGGTTATATGAAACCTAAAGCCATCAGATTTTGATCATAAACTTCGAAGAAAACTTGAAATACTGAGTTAGCATTCTGAATAAGCTAAAGGCTCTGATTAAATTGGAAAAATTTGGATATATAACTTCATCATGATCAAACTATCAAATCATGAGAAACAAGTTTGAAAATAATCACCATTAAAAGATTGCCCAAAAAGAATTAATCATTAGAAGACCAAGAGATAATTTAGCTCTTCTAATAATTCAAATAATTCTAAAATTTTTAAGACCTAATCTTCCCACTTTAAGTAGAGTAATCACAATGGTAATAGGGTCAGAAATTAAAAATAAATATTCCTATCTTCAATATTCTATATGATAAGAGAGAAGAAGTGGTATTTCTATTAAAAATTCGTGAAAAAAATTTACTCCTAGTGATTATTCAAAAAAAAGGTTTCTCAGCTAAAAGTATTGCTCAAATTATAATAATTTACACTGATAATTATATGGAATCTTGTCAATGATGAGTTAGGAAAGATCCAATACACCAATTTCAAATAACACTTCATAAACAAAATTAGCAATAAATCACTTTATCAAATGGTACATTGCTAAGAGAATCCATGATAATGACACCACATTTATTATTGATAAGATTAAAGCAATTTCTATATTAAGCTAGGAACACTTAGACCTACTATCAGTCAAACTGGAGATGATCATACTCCACATTACTGTCTATACAACATATTAATCCGATATGCACTTAAAATATTATAATGATTTTAATGAGTTCGAAATCTAGACTATGAGTACTTCAAAGATGATAGACAAAGGACTATCTAAGAACTGAAATAAAGAATATATTTCAGATAGTTAGAATTATAAACTATAAAACTAGTCTTTATAGTAGTTGCTAAAGTAAATTAACATTTTTAAAGAAATTTTAAGTGTTTCCAAATAGAAGTTGACAACTTCAAGAATGTTTGGTTATACTTTAAGAACTAAAGATTCTAATGATTCATGATAAATTTATGAAAGCATAAGAAAAAGGACTTGATCCTTACGTAATATTATAAATATATAAATGAGATCGGGAGTCTCAAGAGAAATAGATTTGATCATATTTTTATAATAATAAAAAACGATGCCTGTTTCAATAAAAATAAGCATAATAATATATATTGTAATCTTATATAAAATGTGGTCTATTCAATAAAATGTCTACTCAAAAAATATATAGAAAATATTTTTAGTAAAATACTTGAAGGTAAATTAAAGTACGAATGAAAACTGCTATATAAAGAAGTATATTTTATTAGATAACAGCTCTCATGAAGATGTGGCAATTTATAGTTCCCCACTTTATTTAGTTTATTAAATGCCACTTTTGTTGCCCCTAAAGTGCCACCAATATATTTTCTAATTTTTTTTCAAACAATTTAAAAATTTCAAAGAATCAAAATCTCATAATACAACTCATTGATCTAATGACAATTTTAAAATCTATAACACTTACTTTTTAGTATCATTTTTAAATAAACTAATTATAGAGAAAAAGCCATAATACTACTATATTTGCAATTTTACAAGTAATTGCTAGATTTATTTTTGCAAAAGCAACTATTATTAATTTTTAGGAACCCTTTATTATTTAACTTAAATATTTATTTATTTCCAAATAAAATTGTAAAACTCTTGTTGCTTAAGGTTTGGTAATGTATTGAGTTATATTAAAAATGATTTTAAAAAGTAAGTGTTTTATAGGTTTCAAAATAGTCATTAGAGACTCATTTCAATGAGGTGTATTATGATATTTTGATACTTGTAGTTTGTAAGTAGTTTGAAAAATTTGAGAAATATTACTGGCTGCTCTTTAGGGGCTATTACCCTCTGCCCTTTTATTAATTACTTTTATCCACTTTACTCTACCTTTATATCAACTACTCTTGATTATTTTTAATAAGCATTTATATATGTTTAATTTTTTATATCCTTTCTTTCAAAGAATTACTCAAAGATTCACTTAATATGCTTTTATACTATCAAAACCCCAAAACCCTTTCAGTAGTTTGATTGAGTTTTTGATTGATAAAAGTAGACTATTAGTGCATACTTTATTAGGGTTTTAATAGGGTTTATGTAGAGGTTTAATGTTTAAATGTTAGTATTTTAATTGAGTATATGTGAAGTTTGGGGTCAGTTCATGACAGTGAGTATATAGATTTATTATATAAGCTACGTTTCGGATGTGATTATTATAGTGACTAAGTCAGGCCTATACTTAATTATACATCTTTAGCAAGGTTCTTCATAAATTTCCTGCTTCTATAAGGTCTCACTGTTTGCTAGGACTGAATTTAAATAGATAGCAACTTAGTTTTAAGCCTAAGAAACCTTTAAAATTCTAGCAGCATCATATTGGTTATCTTATTAATGATAAGACTCTCAAATATTGGGCTCATTTCTCTCTGGCATAGAGAGCCGTTATGTTCCATCGCCAAATCCCTGAGCTGCACATATCTGCTTATCTATAGCTAACATATATAAAAAGAATGGAATATCTTACAAGACAGTTAATCGCATTAAGAGAGTGATTGACTTTACTGTTCCTTTTAATAAAGATAATTTAAAATTTATATTCATGCTGATGAAGCTGTGTTTACATTCAATACCTTTATATCCAGGTCTTGGTACAAGAGGTATAGTAAAATAGAAGTTTATGACTAAAAGGTTAAGGCATAAACTCATGCTATTCTTGGTGGAATAAGTGAAGATAG
Source organism: Oxytricha trifallax (assembly GCA_000711775.1). Lineage (NCBI taxonomy): Eukaryota > Ciliophora > Spirotrichea > Sporadotrichida > Oxytrichidae > Oxytricha > Oxytricha trifallax. The sequence continues at coordinate 22,031 of ARYC01021684.1, forward strand.
TGGCCTCGAGACTTATGTTACCCACCCTCGCTCTATTAAGACTGAATAATATATCTAGTTCTTGAAATAGCTCAGAGATAAGTATGCTGACTAAGAGATTATCTTGTTTGTTGATAACCTATCAGTTCATAAAACCAAAGACTCAAGGAAGGAATATGAAAGGCTTAATATAACACCTGTATTTAATGTTCCTTATAGCCCTCAGTTTAATGGAATTGAGTTATATTGGGGGTTATTGAAAGGCCACTACAAGAAGCTTCTGCTCTATCGCTTGATGCACGATTTTAAGATAGATACAGTAGATTTTATTAAGAGTGCTGCTAAGAGAGTCAGTGATGATAAAGCTAAAGTGTGTGCAAGAGAAGGGAGATTTTGTGTTTATGAATAATTTTTAGACTTAAGCGAATGAATATATTCACATATTAAATAAGCTCATAAATGGGTTTGCCTTCTCTTTCTTTTCTTCCTCTTATGGCTTGATTGGCCCCGTTAATTTGCTGCGCTCTTTCATCAAGTAAATAGCAGTACCAGGTTTTTCTATAAAGCTAGAAGAATAAGCTTACTTGAAATGAAAGGATGCTTCTGCAGTTCCTACAACAAGGAAACACTGATTTTAATTCCCTGCTTCTCTTTCTCTTCAGGAAAGATGCTGAAGTTTCTTGAGAGCTTCTTAAATAACCTCAATTAAGTACTCAGGTTTCAAAGATCCTAGAACTCCAAAAAAGAAGTTTCTCTCTGGCAACTTATTAGAGAATTGCAACTATGATGGTAGGTAGAGAGCAACATCCGGATAACTCATAACATCATCATAAAGATTTGTTACAGAGATTTCAGGGTAGTTAGAGATCTCAATCACCCTTATTCACTAGAATTAAAAGCTTTTTTCTCTTCACTTAGTAAGGCTTTTAAGAATGAGATTTTAGTCCCCACCTAAGTTGGCAAGAAGAGTCCAACTACAACAATTAAATTGATTAGACATAAAAACCTACCCTACTATACCAAGTATCTGTAGAGGTCCTCTTTACTTCAAAATTTCCCTATTAAATCTTGAGATTAAATTATCTTCATTGCATCATTCATAGACTACATCTTGCTTCCTCTTTCGAGAAAGGTTAAGAAATTTAAAATTATGGATATCCATTCTAAGCTTATTAAAATCTTACTAATAAATAGGGAGGACATAAAGGAGGTCAACCTTGAAAAGATATGAGAAGAAGCATAGAAAAAATTGCTCCAAGTTTCACAAATTGATCTCCATTTTTATCAAACTATCTCCATTAAATTGCTCCTAATAATGTTTAATTATTTTAGGAGGTCATCCAAATAAAGTTCAAACTTTATTAGGAGTTAAATTTAAGGTTAAAACTTAATTAGGAGCATTTTAAATTTAAATATGTTTAATAACTATACCTCCAAATTAAGTTCAAACTTGATTTGGAGGAACTCCTAAAGAAACAAAACTTCATATGGAAAATTTTAATTCGCTAAATAGTAAAAAATTCTCTTAAAGTATGTCAAAATATAATTTTTTATGATGAATCAATGTTCTTCCCTCTCAGCAAAGATATTACCAGGATGTCTAAGACTCTATTATTATAGTATTCCTAGCTTGATTTTATCATTATTAAATGAAAATATATCAGCAAACTAAAATAAGCGCTAACCTTTTGAGAAGAGCGGCATTACTTGGATCAAGCAATAAAAGTTATCATTCCAGCAACCAAGAAAAGTAGAGACCAGAGACGCTTCCACTCAGTGGGAACCTAATTATGATACTTATAACGAGTCTAGCTTTCAGATTAAAAATAAGTTAAGAAGGAGATCATCCAGGAGGTCGGACAAGTTTAGGAAGAGGTAAAAGAACCCGCAATTGAACATTAAATTATACCTGCAAAAGTTAATTATGAATGCAAAGACTGAAATAGTTTTTTCCCTTACAAGTCAACTTATATGAGGCATGTAAGAGATATACACAACGACACGCCTCGCCTATATCTCTAGCACTAAGAGAAAGATGGGAAGTATGTCTGTGAGTTTTGTGATAAGCAATATGCTCATAAAAGAGACCTTAAAATGCACCTTAAGAAAAGGCACAATTAAAGTTTTGTCTTTATTCATGAACCTGCTGGAGATAAATTCCTATAAAAAAGAAGATCAAAAAACCCAACAGAGTCTCTGAGGGTTGAAGTAAAGAGACAACTAAAGCTGAAGAGAGTTTATAAGAACTTTCCAGTCTCTGAGATCAATAAAATTATGGTAAAAATTGAAGTTATGAAGATCCCAATCTTAAAGATTATTGACATAGATTCTTCCAGAGCTAGCTATCTCACTCTAGAGAATAAAATAGAGAAGAGAGTTATTACTGATGACTAGTATGCCTACAACATTTATCCTTTCAACTACTTCCTTGCCGATGACAAGTTCTAGATGGAATTTGCTAACGAGTATTACGCACTTTAAAAGGGATAGTTTTATCAGAGTGAGCATATCATCCAGCTTGATGCCATCTTGCTTGCAAAAGATCATGTAGCATTTAGATTTCCCCTCCTGGAAATGAATTACAGAGAAATTTTATCTGACATCAGATGCTAAAGACAAATTGGCTAGATAGTACAGCAGATAGTGGTGGGTATTGAAGAGCTACTCAAAATTGGTTACGTTCATAGAGACTTGAAGCCAGAAAATATTATGATGAACTTTCAACCTCTTAAAGTTTATATAATTGATTTCAACAGAGCTTAATGAGTTTAAGCATCAGCCCTTGGTAACGTATTAGGCACTCCTGGATATTTCCCTGAGAAAGAAGATTGGAGGGACGGAGACACTGCATGGGATATATGGGCACTAGCAGCAATAATATAAGAAAGCGAAATGCCAAGGAATTATTACTTTAGCTGAAAGGGTGAGAAAGATTCCAATCAAAGAATCAAAAAATATCTCGATAAATATAAAATAAATGGAGGGTTAAGAGACCTTGCATACTCAACTATTATCAAGCCAGACAAGGAAAATGAGATAACGATAGAAACAATCAAACATCATCTAAAGAAGATAAAATTCAGAGAACTACAAGATGACTCAAAACTTATGTTTGTGTGAAAATATTTGAAAACTCGCTTGATATAATCACTTAAATTATTAATATTTAAACATTAACCCCTACATAAACCTATTAAAACCCTAATAAATTTTGCACTAATTGTCTACTTTCATCAATCAAAAACTCAATCAAACTACTAAAAGGGTTTTGGTGTTTTTAATACCAGATAATTATATCCTAATCTTAAAAACACTGTTTCAGACTTCGCTAATTTTTGCAGAATTCTTATAAATATTAATATAATGACTTTAACAATTGTGTAAACTTTGGACATTTGAATATAGGTGCCTCAATTATAATTTACAAATGAAGATTTAAATTTAATTAGTGGGAAACTATTTAAAACTCAATCTATAGTATAACAAATAATGTTATTCTAATCTCAAAAATACTGTTTAAGACCTCACTAATTTTTGCAGAATTCTTATAAATATTAATATAATGACTTTTACAATTGTGTAAACTTTGGATATTTAAATAAAGGTGCCTCAATTATAACTTACAAATGTAGATTGCATATTAATTAGTTTGGTAACGGGTTCAAAGTATATCTAGAGAATACCAGATAATTTTATCCTAATCAATTGGATTAAAATTATTTCGTTAATTTATTAATTAATTTTTATATTGTCACTCTACTCAATGTCTGTCATATAACCTATACTACTTCATTATAATATTGATGAATATTTCTTCCTTTTTAGAAATGGGGTCTTAGACTTCAAGTCTCAATAATAAAATTTTTATAACTTTGGCATGTAAATTTCGACATAATTTACATTCTTAAGTCTAATATAAAAAAATAATGCAAACAGAATAATAGTGGTGACATTTGAGAGCCCCTCCAAGAAGCTCAACTTTAAGTTGCTTAACTAAAGAATTAAAGCAGAAATTGCTATCAGCTAATACTCTTTATAAAAGGATAATAAAAAAAATTGCAATAGATAGCATGTGTAATGAGATACTATATCAGCCATAGATAATATTTAATAAAAAATTGAGGTATAATAACTGTGATCCAAACTATTTAACAATAAGTATAGAAAGAGAAGGTACATTTAAAATTTCAAAATCAAATTGCGGCGAAACTTACGCTTATAAACAATTTGCGGAAGGCCATTATATCTGTTGATTATGGTAAGTTATTCATATATGTTTGTAAAAATTATACACTTTTCTAAACTTTTTGCTCTACAATCAAGGCATATCGACCACCCATTAGTTAAATTTTAATAAATTAAGCAATTTTTTTCCGTAATTTAAACTAAGTATTAGTTTTGTCCTATATTATACCTTATATTGCAACGAACACAATATCATACCGATTTATATTTTAATTATACAATTTAGATGAATTTCAAATAGAGTTTCATTAATCAATTCAAGAAGCTCATGCACTCATCAGAAATATATAAAGTATACTTATTAATAAATTAACCTTTTTATTTAAGATAATCAACGAAATAAGCCAAATATATCTGATCACGGTACCACTGAGACCACTCATTAGCTCAGGTTTAAGTTTAAGATTATAACCTCTCTAAGTTATTGTAAGAATATCTGGGCATTTTAAATTTTTAGGACCTATTTCTATCTAGTAGTTGGTCTTAGCACTGTGAGATTAATGAAAGACTTTTTGGGAGAGGTGAATGATTGACTTCATGCTGTTCATGCAATTGTTTTCAATAAGCCTATTTATAAAGAGCTATCTGTCGCATGTTCTTTATGCTCAAGTTCAAGAAGAAGCTAAAATTATTTGACTCAAAAACAACTGGAACTGTTCAGGTGATAGTGATTATTCAAGCTCTCTCTACAATGTTGCTTTTCTAGACAGCAGCGAGAAGCAGCTTTTCTCATATTACACACAAAACTATAGTGAATGCAGTTATATGGCTGTAGTTTATATGTATCACGCAGGCTTTAGTACTATTTATGACTCAAATCGGAAGATAGCATGGACCTAAGACAAATGGGTTGAGAAAAACGAACTAAAATGGAAACTGAGAAAATTGGTAACAGCGAGGAGTGAATTCATTATGCTTTAAGTGAGTAATTTAGTTTTAGTTTAGAGAGAAATTATATTATTAAAAAATTCAGTTAAGATATTAATCACATGGAATCTCAAAAACACTGTTTCAGACTTCGCTGATTTTCGCTCAATTCTTATCTATATTTTATGATCTTAGATAGGCATTTATAATAAAAATTTTCTAGGAAATGTAATGTAAATTTTACCACCTTTATGTGTTTAAAGAATCATATGCAAAAGTATTAATTGCTGATTTTAATTTATGATTGAGAATCTCAAAATTGTTATTTGTTATATGAAAATTTTATAATCTATAATCTTAATGATTATAGTTGTAAATATTCAAGATGCATAAATCGAATTCAATCTGCATTTATTTAATTTTCGCTTGTTTCTAAGAGAAAGCAATATCTGTCTTTGCTATTAATGCAATTTTATCTAAGCATATTTTTAAAACTATTTGAATAAAAAAGTGTCTAAGAATGCCTTTAAAGTAGATTATGAATTTATAAATAAACTCAACTAAAACATTGGGATAAGCAGTACCATAAGAATTTTGTTAACAAATATATCATGCCTTAGTTAAGACATTGTAAAATCTTCGAATGTTATATCTTGCTATTTTAGACTTAGATTTTATCACTCCAAGATTCAAGAAGTATGAAACTACTCGAAGTGATTTCCTACATTAAACATATACCAAGATAACTTGAACGATATATTAGCATACATGTTTTAGGGTATGAAAGTGACAAATAAACTTTAATAGGCTTTTAGAGATTTTAGGCCATAAAATTTTGTGTTGATCCTGTCCTCTTGTAGTAATTGTCATCGATTTCAATAGATATTTTAGATAAGAGAATATAATATTAGCTAAAGTTCTTAGTACCCAAGATTTTTTTTATCCAATTATTGAGAATTGGGCAAATTGTTCAACTTAGTGGAACCTATCGGTAGTTTTTGCTATTATATTAAAGTTCGATATTATTATAAAGCGTGTCTTGCTTTGGCACCTAGGCATGAAAAATAATCAACTAGTGTGGTTTTGAAGCATAAAAAGCAAGAAGATGATCTAAAATCATTAGAAACATAGTAGTGATGATAAGTGTGTCAATAATAAAAAATAAAATTGTCCTCATTGATGATATACTTGATCAAATAGAGAGGGTAAAGTTAAGTAGGCTAAACAATGACAAGCAGATTAGATTTTTTTAATATTCAATAATTATACTATAAATGAGCATAATACTTGCGTCTTCTTCTCCTCTAAACTCATTAAGACTTTTATTGTACCTTACAAATTAAACCATCAATACACCTAATAAAGAGGGTTTTAAGAATTTTATGATCTTGTACAATAAATTCCTTTTTTATTGAAATAGACTTTTGAATAAGTTTTGACATCTTTTCGATTACTTATTCTGTGATGTTTTTGCTTAGAACAGGTAAAAATGCTCCATTCTTAGGTTGATCTCATTCCATTGTTGGTATCTGTTTCACTGACCACGAGTCTTTCTCTCTCTCTGTCTCGTTTCGCCATTTATTTATTTTAATGATTAAGTTATTTATTTTTGTTCAGCATGTGTTAAATATATAAAATTTAATTGGATTAAATCAAGCATTTAAAATTGTATGAATACAATTAATTAAAACTAAATTTAATTAAAATATTGAAACATTGCTTCCTAATATAAAGTGATTTAAAATTTAAATGAAAATTGATTCTACAGTTGATCCCACAGAATTAGCTGGACTTTTAAATTGGGAATATCGTTATTTTTGGAATGGAAAGATTTTGAACTAACTTTCAAAAACAGAATAATAAATTTTTCTAGCTTGAAGTAGGATTCAGATTATAATAGCAACTTCTCATTATTTTAGCGCTATTTAGAGAGTTTAGTATTGTTAAGATTTGGTTATGTTTTCCAAAATAATAGCTGAAGGTTATTAATAATTAATTAATTTTAATAAATTTTCTTTAATCGAATGTTTTTCTACAGTGCTAGTCAAAATATTTGATTTTATATAAAATTAGCTAAATAATACAAAATGATTAAGAAATAAAGAATCGCTTGTGTCAAGATAAAGTTAAAAAAGAAATCAAAATTTAATTAAAGATCTCTCTCTATATTTAATAGTCACTTTATTAATTTCACATATCAACTTTTATTAGAGTATTGTGGAACATCATATTATATTGTTTATGAAACTGCTTCTTAAAGCATTTATTTTCTTCAACGATCGAATGACAATTTTTAATATGAAATTTTTAATTTATTTATAATCATCACAAATTTCAATCAAGTATCATTTTGTCTACTTTTATAATCTCTATGAATATGTTTAATCGTGTAATCATTGATTTAGAATTTTACAAGTTCTTTCTTTATATTTTATATCCCATAATTCTCATTTTTAACATGTTAAAATACCATTCATTCTCAAAATATTATTGAAAAATTTACAATTTGTCCATATTTTAAATTGATTTATTATTATTATTATTATTTATATTTTAGCTTATCAATTGTTAATATTTAATAAAAAATCCTTAATATATCTTTAATATATAAAATATTATGATAATTGGTTGATTGAAGAATAAAATTTATTTAGTTTAAGTAATTTGAAGTATAAGAATTTTAACGTTTTAGTTTAAATAATTTGTGATAAATTGAGTATCTCTCTCACTTAATAGAGGTGTTGTCATTTAATAATAATTCATGTTTTTATGTTCTCTCAAATCAACTGTTTGGTCTCTTATTGATATCATTACCGTCTTATTTATACTGCTCCTTTGATAATCATTATGCTGAAGTGCATGCTGCTTGTCCTTAATCACTAGAAGTAGTAAGTATGTTGAATTCATTATCATTATGAGAATCAAATAAGGGTTCTCTACAGTTTCGTATTATGCGTTGAGCGGGAAATAAATCTGTAGCAAGTCAAATTCTAGGCATTCTCATTGCTCTTATATTCTATGTATCTTTTGTAATAAGTTCTAATAACAATCTTACCATTGTCGTAAAGAGTTTTATGAGGAATCATGGCATGGAATGGTTTCAAGTTTGGTCGTCAAATCAATATCCTTTTTTTTTAATTCTTAGGAGCTATTCAAGACATAACCCTGTTAAAATATTTTGGCTTAGATTTTTTTTATAGAAATGGGATATAAACAATATTGTGGAGGGTAACTATGGTAACAAAAATGCAGCGCAAGCTATCTCTATTCATTACGATGGAATGCTAGACTCAGATATCTAACTCAGGGAACTAAAAAAATCGAGCATCAAAATATCTCAAAAGACTCCTTGACATATTGCCTAAAAGCCTTTCCGAATGCTATTTCTTGGATTATACTGCAGGTGTAACAATTTTAGCAGGAGGATACTTTCTTCAAAGTAGTGGCGCATTCCTGTTAAAAGTAGCAATCCTTCCTCAATCTTGTAGTAGTGCGCAAAGGAGAATTTCCAATAATTTACAATAAATTTATTTGGTTTAAAAAGGCTTTGATTCATGAGCCAATTTGAAGAATAATCAAGCTTCACTAGCAGCTACTTAATCTTGAATCAAGAATTTAATAAGATTTTCAAAAAATTGTTGGTTTAATTATAATTTAGTGATTGAACTTGAAAAAAGAATATTGTTTGAGCTTCCTAAATGTAAATTAACTTAAAAACTTAAGTTATTATATTAGAGTATTATTAAATATTTTCAGATATTCTAAGTTAATATTATAACCATGGTGCGTTTCTATATTTAATTATAATTTATGCAATTTGTGCCTTTTTTAAAGTTAAATGCATGAATATCTTTTCATTAATGCATAAATGCTTGTTTATATTAACAAAAAGATTTTCTATTTTTTAATTTTAATTTATTTATGCTTTCACATAATTACTATCTTCATTTAATACAAAATAATTTAAACTTAAGCATAAAAATAATAAAATAATATAAAAGAGCAATTATTTTTTAAGTTTAGTTCAATAGTTATTACTTTTTAATAATATTAACAAACGTTTAAACTCCATTATATAATTAGTATACTATAAATTGAATATAAATTAATAATTTTTACAAATTAAACAATAAAATTTATTCAAGTAATCAGAATGAAAGGCAATCGAGAAATCTCATCAAACTTTTCTCGATTGCCTTTCATTTTCTTAAAAATTTAAATTTAATATTATAAAATAAAATTATTAAATGAATATTGATCAATCACTGTATTAATTTATAAAATCGCTTGAATGTTTAAAAATTTTACCAATTATCTTGCATTTCAGATCTCCATTACAACTTCATCGCATCAGAGGGAATAAGTTCAGATGCAAAGATATTCTAAGTTGATCAATGCTTTGTGGATTTCAAATTCTTTGGATTCTATCGTTATTACTATGCATTCCCG